>CAUYQG010280895.1:0-14762 GCA_963574415.1 Tarsius wallacei | reverse complement strand
TGGAGAGATAAACTATCCAAAGTTTATCTTTAGCAAAGTTATGTTCTAACCAAGTAGTCAAAGCAATCTTAAAACTTTTAGTTCTGAGAAGGAAAGAAACTGTAGGCTGGGGGAAACCAGGAAAGCTTCATGGAGGAGGTGAGGTTTGAACTGTTCTTAGAGAATGGATAGAAATTGGATGAAAGTCTTACTCATGTGTCAGAGAAAACTTTCCAGTTAGAGAAACATGAAAGCTAAGATTGGGTGAGATCCTAAAAGGTTTTGATGCCGGATTTAAAAACAGTGGGATTATATTCTAGAGGCACTAAACTGCCTGTTCTTCATACTTTCTGTGCTGGTCTGCCACGAAACTCTCTTAAAAAGAATATTCTGTGCTTGTCCTCCCAGGGTCAAAAAGAAACCAAGAGAGGCTCTTGCTCATTCACCCAATCCCTCTGGCTCAGGAGAGGTCTGTCTTTCCACTAAACACGAGAGAGAAGAGATATCTGGAATCGCTGACCAGATTCCTGGGCTATGGCACTTTCTGACAGACAGATTCAGCAGCCTTCTATTCTACCCAGGAGCCAAATCTAGTCTGCACAGACAGATCAGCCGGTGCCTGAAGTCTCCTACCCCTCATTCTCTGTGGGTCTGTTTCCACCCTGCAGAAATTCCCAGATTCCCTTGACAACTGGCTTCTGCCAAGGTGTGGCCACCAGGAGGCTCCAGTGAGAGACTGGAAGATAGAAGAGAGAAGCCAGAGTATTTCTCCTGCTCCCTCTTGCCTCTAGCTGGCATTTTATGACCACGGCAGTGTCACCTTTGTCACTGCAGCTTTCTCCCAGGAAGCCCCTCCCTCCGAGGTACCATTTGTCCCCAGGCAGGACTCACCTTGGCAGAGAAGCTTCTGGGTTCCGGGGCTTGGGTCCTCCCAGTGCTCTTTCATCCCCTACTTGCACCTATGCAACCGCATTCTTGTGTTACCATTCCCTGTTTGAAATACCTAAGGTTGTTTCATGACTGAACCCTGGCTAACACAGAAAGTCACAAAGGTTTTTAAGCAGGGGAGTGGCAGGATCTTGAATGATTTTTTTTTTGAAAGATTACTCTGGCTGCTGCAAAAACTGCTGATAAAAGAGGAAGACGAGTAGACTTCTTAACCACTTGGGAGGCTCTGTCAACAGTCCCAGCAACAGGTGGAGGCAATGAATAGGAATGAAATGGAGAGAACTGAGCTTCACATGTTTTGGAGATAAAAGCGAAGCAATTTGGTGATAGATTGGATATGGGGGGGAGGAAAAAAAGGGAAGAATCAGTGATGACTCTCGATTTCTGGCTTTAGCACTGGGTGGAAAGTACAGAGGTGAGAAGGCAAGGGCAGGAAGGCGCAGTCTAGGGGGCAGACAGCATGTCAGTCATCTCCTCCTTCATGAAGCCTCCGGCAACCATTCCAGTAGGAAGCGATTTCTCCCTCCTTCGTAATCACACAACAGTGGAGACATATTACAATTACACAGTCACATGTCCATTTCCCCTCAGGAGTACAATGTGTTGTAGCTCAGTGTACCTTGTTCATGTCTGTGACGTCCGCAGCACCTACAGTTCTAGGCTGTAGAGTCACGGGGCAAAAGCTCTGAGCTGGCAGCCCAACAGAGCAGAATCATCTCTAGGCAACAGACTACAAGTTTCAGATTCTCCCTGTACAAAAGCGTAACCACTCAGAGTCTTGCTAACAGTCCTTGATGTTAGTCCTTCCCTGACTCATGGCTTAAGCCCACTCTCCTACTTACGGGCAGCTGTCACTGACCTACATGCCCAGAGACCTTCTCTGCCCAGCCCATGAGTTCATCCTTTGCAGTGGGAAGGACACATGGGGCTCAGAAAATGTCTTTGGGACCTAATCAGACGGCATAAACCGCACATCCTCTTTAAAAAGCTCTCTCAATTTGCCCACTTTCCTAACCTCTCATCATAAAAAATAAAATAAAAATGTCTCCTCTCTTCAGTGAATGCAGCAGAAGCCCCTCAAACAGTGATCGGGTCAATGATGATAAGGACCCTGGGACCTCACGGATCCTGCTCCCTTGGGGAGGTGGCTGAAGCCCCCTGCCCCTTCACTCATCTGGACAGTGGACATAACAGCCCAGTCTCAGGGACATTGTTGTGAAGAGCAGTGGTCATGCACATGAAGGGGGAGGCCTGTGTTCTCAAGAAGGAAGTCCATCCAGGAAAATAGAAAACAACACACTTCTCACCAGTCACATGCCAATGCAGTTGGCCTCCCCTGAATTCATCTTCCTTGTGGCTGCAGCCACTTCAGTCTCCTTTGCTTCCATCCACTGCCCCTTCATTGATTTTTGGAATTAATCTAAAGCTCCGTGTCCTCTCTTGAAGTACCCTTAAGGTCCCAGGCATATCCCTCATCTCATTTCATTCTCTCCTTCAGCTCCATCTGCTCTAAACCAGCACCGATATCATCCCAGCAGCCCCCGTAACAAAGATTTACGAGTGCCCACTCTGAGGGAGACACTGCGATATACTTGGATGACGGAAATGAGAGGCTTGTCTTGCCGGAGCTGAGAGTCCATCTGAGGACACGGGGCCAAAACTAAGACAACATAGACAGGGGCCACTACTTGGGACCTCCCTGAAACACACACATGCATGGAATTTCATACAGTTCCAGCCGTGGCACCGCTTTCCACATCTCTGCAGAAAGCTCACCTCCTGTTGTCTCTGTCGTTGTGTTCACGGTACCATTCGTCCTCATTACCCTCAGATTCTGTATTTGTGAATTAGTCTACTCACTAAAATTTACTCATAACCCCAAAATCAATATGGCTCATCTGCGGACATGCAAAGGGTAACAAAAAATTGGGGTCACCTAATGCACTCATGCCCAGCTGAGGTCAGACAAGGAAATGCTGTGCCCTCTGTGAACAAGTGCCACGACCATGGTCTATTTAGTGCCATGTTTTGTGCATTCTTGTGCTTCCTATTGGTGACTGTGCTGCTAAAATGATCCCCAAGTGTAGTGCTGAAGTGCTGTGTCTTATGGAAAAAGTACAGGTGTCAGGTGAGCTCAGTTCAGGCATGAGTTAGAGTGTGACTAGCTATGAGTCCAATGCTAACGAATCAACAATATATATTAAAGAAGGTGTCTTTATACAGAAACACACATAAAACAAGGTTATGTGCTGATTAGTGGATGGAAATTTTGTGACCAGAGGCTCTCAGGACCTAACCCTGTCAGTCACATACCATATAATGATGTTTCCATCAATGTCAGACCACATAGATGACGGTGCTCCCGTAAGATTATGATGCCGTATTTTTACTGTACCACTATGTTTAGTTACACAAATACTTATCATTGTGTTACAATTGCCCACAGTATTCAGCGCAGTAACATGCTGTACAGGTTTGTAGCCTAGGAGCAACAGGCCATACCATACAGCCTAGGTATGCAGTAGGCTCCACCATCTAGGTCTGTGGAAGTTCCCTCTGATAATCCCATAATGACAAAATCATCTAACAAACAATGTATTTCAGAACATATATCCTCATCCTTAAGTGACATATGACTGTCTTTCCTATTTCTCCAGGAGCAGTGGCTTAGCATTGGTTAGTTCTGAGTTCTCAGTGAACTGAATAGAACATGGCTACGGCTGAGGAACACTGACTCGCTGGAGCTCTGTAGTCTCCCACGGTTCTCTTACGTTGCATTAAAGAAGTGGTGGCTGGGCGCAGCGGTTCAAGCCTATAATCCCAGCACTTTGTCAGGCCAAGGTAAAGGGAGTGCCTGAGCCCATGGATTAGAGAATAGCCTGGGCAACTTGACGAGACCTCATTGCTACAATAAATAAAATAGAATAAATTAGTTTGGCGTGGTAGCGCATGCCTGTAGTTCCGGCTATTTGGAAGGTTGAGGCGGAAGGATCGACGCTGGGGTGGCCATGAGCATGCTACTCCAGCCTGGGCGACAGAGTGAGACTCCAACTCAAAACAAAAAAAAAAGCAGTGGAGTGTCTAGAATGAGGGATGAGATGGCTCTGCTCCCCCTGCTCTGCCAAGACCACCACTGGAGTGTGGAGTTCAGCTCTGGGTGTTCCGCTCTCTAGGGAAAAACTAACAAGCATCAACCAGGGTGACCATGGGGCTCCAGACCTTGTCATCCAATAAATCATTGAAGGAACTCCGGGAGCCCATGTAGAGATGGAAAGACTCTACCTGTGGGCGTTCACCGGAGGAGGGACAATCAGGCTTGCTTTATAAGGTCCTTACGGGAAAGTCAAGACTAGGGAGTAAACACTATGAAGGGCAGATTTTAGCTCAACCCAAGAAAGTATGTTCCAGTAGTCAGAAGAGACTGAGGTCAGGAGGGCAGACTCATATGTTAATGAAGTCCTCATCACTGCAAGTGACAATCACCAGAAAGGGACACAGAAAACACAAGCACTGACTAAATGATATTTGCAAATCTGTTATTCTATGAAAATAAGCTCCCCAAGTGGGAACCAAGACTCTGCCAGGGCAAGATCCCTGTTCTAGCACTAAAATTACCACGTCTCCAGTCTCCGTGTTCTCTGAAAGTGGGGCAACACCATCTGCACTTCCAGATGGGGAGAATGAGCCCTGGGCACCATGTCCTGGGGCCTTCTGCTTTCACACAAGAGAACTGCACTTGGGAGTGGCTCTCCCTCGGGGCAGGAGCTTCAGGTGTCTTTGGCTTTGATGGCTGAGGAAAGCTAGAAAAGAGGCAGATCACTGATGATCCCCAAATCGATTCAGAGCCAACTGCCATGAGGAGAAAACACAAACATGGAAATAAGGCCCTTCTCCTGTTATTTTAAAATGTAAGGCTCAGTGGGAAAGTGACTTAACCATCCAGAGAAAATACAGGAACAGAAAGTAAGCTCCTTGTCACTATAAGGCACTCAGAAGAGCAGCCTGAGCATTCTTCAGGGTGACGACAGGTGCTGTGAGGTGAAACCTCACCTTTCTGTGAGAAAGCAGAGACTCCTCCCACCCCCTTCATAGCATGGAAATGTCCAAGGGCCAGGCAAGTGAGAGAGTCTTGAAGGGCTCCCCGAGGCCATGCAGTTTGACTTCTCATGGGCACACATTCCCTGTATACTCCCAGAGGGCTGGAGCACACAGACCTCACGGGAAGCCTATGGGCTAAACTGGCATCTTCATCCATGAGCTTTCTACCTATCAGTCCAAGAAGGAAAACAGGAGTCAATCAAACAAACCAAATTTATTCCATGAATATAGGCTATGTGGCTGACCCTGGGACAAAACCCAAAGCCCAAGAGCAGTCCCCACTCTGAGCATGTGAAGACTCATTGAGGAGAAATAAAAACACACACAAAACTGTTAGAAAATAGCTGTCCAATTAATCGGGAGATATAACTGGTACAGCAGACTTCAGTACTTGGGGAAGGCTTAGGGTTGCAGAAGGACCCTCTTAGGGTGCTGTGCACAAGGAATTTGAGTGTATTCTGGATGATGTGCTGACTATACTGATCTGCACTGTCTAAGAAGGTAGCTACTAGCCACAAGGGCTATTTACATTTCAATAAAATAAATTTTAAACTCGATCCCTCAGTTACACCAGCCACAATTCATGTGTGCAGCAAATAGTTCCTATGGCTAGTGGCTGCCATATTGGCCAGAGAAGAATTTCCATCTTCACAGGAAGTTTTATTGAACAACTCTGATCCTGATTGGCTCTATACCCTTTAGCATCTTTCAAATGCCCTGGAATAAACTTCAGACTCACTATTGTGGGATAACTCTTAGGGACAAGGCCCTGCCTGGACTCATTTTTGTCATTCTGACCTCACATGTTGAGCGAGCTTCTTTCTGATCTTCTCACAAGCTGCTCCCTTTAGCTGGACCACTTCCGTGGCCTCCTTTGTCAGCCTTACTTCTTCTAACCCCACAGGGTTTGGCCAAAGCATCCCTTCCTTGGGATGCCCCCTGACCCCTTGGATAAGACCAGGTCTCCTGCACTGCATTCTCAGAAAAGTCTGTGCTTTGCCCACCACAGGCTCATATCAGTTGTCCACTGCTGTGTCCCAAGTGCCTAGAACACTGTCTGGCTCCTACTAAGTTCTCTGTAATGATTTGTTAAATGAAGAATTAATGAACAAACAACACTGTTAGAATTCCTTGTATCACTGGTTGTCAACCATCATAGCCTGCAAATTACATGAAGGCAGGAATCTTATTTATCTCATTCATTATCTTATCTCCAGTATATATATGTTCAAAATTACTAAGGTATGATGGTAAAAGAAATGAGAGGGACAGAGGAAAGAAGGGAGGAGGAAGCAAGGGTCGGAGAGAAAGAGAGGATGGAAAGGAAGGAGGAAGAGGGAAGAGGATAGAGACCGAGGGCGGCAGGGAGTGGGTGGGGAGGAGGGGAAAGAAGGGAGGGAAAGAGGAAGGGAAGGAGGGAAGTAAAAGTAAGGAAAACAAAAGGAAGAAAGAGGTAGGTGCAGAAAAGATGGGTGCAAAGTTTCTGCCTTAGGAGACAGAAAAAACAGTGGTGGTGCTATCAAGTAACAGAATAGCTGGAGAGTTTACGGCACCAAGCAGTCATGCTTTGACTATATACGATGCTAGAATAATCATCTCCCCATCACCATCTCAAGGACAGGCGTGTAAAGCTTCCCTGAATAGCCCCATCCCTGTCACCCCCGCTCCCCAATCCAGTGAGATGAGAAGTAGACAGAAGTGCAAATTAAGCTCTTTATTACAATTAGCAGCCTAACACAGGCATCGCCTGTCTTGCTGAAATGTGATATTTCATCGGAGATGCTCATAATCACAGCCCAATGGGAGAGACTGTGAATCAATTCACTGCCTGTTTTTCAACAGCTTTATATGAAATGATTTTTGTTCTTTACACTTGCTAGCTATCCCCAAGGAACTCAAGGCAATTTACAAACTTTTCATTCTCATGACACCCTGGGAATGAAGGAGGTAAGAGCTTAGAATTTTAGATAGAGGGAGAAGAGCCTCTATCTAAGTGTCCTTTTTTGCCCAGACAGGAAAGACTTGCTCTGTCCCCAGAGCCCACCTTTCTCAAGCTGAAGAGAGGCTCAGTCTGGCGATATTACTAGAAGCCATCTCAGCAGAGATGTTGAGGCAAAAGCTGGGCTGGAAAGGGTGAAGGTGAGTGAGGCAGGGGGCAGAAGTGATAGCAGGAATGGGCATAATCATTGGTAAAGAGGAAAGAGGCAGGAAAGATTGCTAAAGCTGAAGACAGAAGCACAGACTAGAACATGGGAGGGCCTGAAAGGGGCTTGAGCACTGGGAGTGAGGATCTTCCCTTCTGAGATAGGAGAAACACACAGGGTACAGGGGGAGAGCAGATATTGAAAAGGAGCACATTAGAAAAAGAAGCAAAGCCAGAAGTCACAATGTTATAGGTGAGGAAGCCAATATCCAGAGAAGTCATGTGAACTGCTGATACACTTTGCAGGGCTGACCCCTCCAAACCTCATGTTGAAATGTGGTCCCCAGTGTTGGAGGTGAGGCCTAGTGGGAGGTAACTGGATCATGGGAGCAGATCCCTCATGAGGAGCTTGGTGCTGTTCTCGCAGTAACGAGTACATTTTCACTCTGTTAGTTCACACTAACTGAATGTTAGAGAACTAATTGTTTAAAAGAGTGTGGCACCTCTCCCTCGCTCCCACTCTCACCATGGGACACGCCTGCTCCCTCTTCACCTTCCACATGATTGTGATCTTCCTGAGGCCTCACCAGAAGCAGATGCTGGCACCATGCAGAACTCTGAGCCAAATAAACTTTTTTTCTGTATAAATTACCCAGTCTCAAGTATTTCTTTATGGCAACACCAAAGTGACTTGCCCAAACCACACAGTGAGCTATGATGGAGGGGAAACCAGAACTCTGAACTCACTCTGCTACCCTATACAGGAAAAGAAGGTAATGTTTCTCCCTAGTGGCTTCTATTATTTTTTTTCTAATAAAATAGCGTGGGACAAGATTGGGAGCACAAAACAGGTGAGAGAAGACTAGATACTCCATTTAAGGATGACACTAGATAACTGAATTTGACAATAGATATTGAGTTTGTCCAGCCATGTTGATACCTAGCTGACAATAGATTTTTAGCATGGATGAATCAGCAGGTATTCCACATCTTATAGAACAGATATTGTAGCTCAATGTCTTAACACAGTGCTTATTTCTCATGCACTGCACCATGTAGTACAGGTAGGCAGGAGACTCAGCTCCACCCAGTCACTCAGGAACCAGGCTTCTTCCTTCTAAAACTGTGCTGCCCAATGTGGTAGCCACTACCCACAGTTTAACTTAATTAAAATTAAATTGAATTAAAAATTCAGTTCCTCAGTCACATTAGGTCAATTTCCAGTGTTCAGTGAGCACATGACTACCATATAGACAGCACAGATATGCATTTCATCATCACAGAACATTCTACTGGACAGTGCTGCTCTCCACTAGAGCTTGGGCATGCAGCTAGCAGAAAAGAAGAGAAAAAAGCTTGGATGATGATGCAGGAGGTTTGATAGGTCGAGTCTGAAGGTGCCACACATCACTTTTGCTCACATTCCACAGCCAGAGCTTGGTCACACAGCCACACCTAACTGCAAAAGAAACAGGGAAATGCCATAAAGCAGTGTACACAGGAAGAAAAGGAAATGGTTTTAGTGAGCACTTGCCAGTTTCTGCTACAGTATATTCTAGCAAATTCCTAAAATAAAAACCTAATTTCCCAATTGAGTTCTGGAACAAAATCAGACTGATGATCCTAAAGGGAGACTATCTCCCCAAAGATTATTTTAAAGTTTAAACAAGGAAGCATTAAGATGGTGGTGAGGCTCCTGCTCAGAGTCATAGTTTTCTACAGGCATTTTGCCACACACATACTTTTCTAATTCTAAGCACTCCCAATAGCTCCATTTACAACCTCTTCCTTTCTGCCTCCTCCTCTCCTCATCATTTATACCTGTATGGAGATACATGAATCATCATTCACAGGGGAATCTTAGCTCCCTTCTAATTTTTCTGTGTACCTACTTTTCTGAAGCATGTATTTGACCTTGAATGGGCTCCATTCTATTCAGCAACTGTGCTATGTGCATGAGCTGCAGAAAATAAAGGAATAAAAGACGTAATACTGCAAGGAAAGTTGGGAGTAATTATAGCATATTGGGTTGAGGAAAAAATGCCTGAAAAGAGGCACAAAAGTCGGGGTACAAAAAATGAAAGATGATGTTAGGGAGGGGAAATACTCCATCAAAGAGAAGATAGTGTAACACAGACTGTGAACACTGAGTCTGATTTCAACAGGTCAAAATGCAGGGAGGAGGTTCCCAGAAGAGGAGGCAACTGTCTGTCCTAGCCTCGCTGTTAAGACAAGATGGCTGGCAGTCTCTGGAGAGAAGTCACGTCCCCAGCTTCTGTCCCACCTTCTCAGCTTTCTCTCCTTCCCCAGGAGGAGAACACAGAAGCCACCATTCCCTGGACCGCACTACAAAGATATAACCAAATTGGCTGGAGCATAACACCTGGGCAATGGGTAGAGATTAAGGCAAGGTAAGGCCTTGCCCTTAAAGGAAACACTGGTTATGAAAACACATGGGAATTCTGAAGAACCACACAAGTTTGAGAGAAGATTGTTATTGCTATCTGCTAAGGTATCTGTGCAGAGCAGAGTGCGAAATAAACTGGTTAGTCAAGGAGTTCTACTAGGCTATAACTAACATCACTTCTAGCTCTAAAATGTCAAGGCCCGCTGATTTTGTCATCGGTAAGATTCCTTTCTTTCACCTTAAATTCTTCCACTCCACTGCCATTATCCTATTCCAAGTCACCACCATGCCCCACCCAAATTACTCAAAGAAACCCTTAGCAGATCTCTGCTTCCACTCTGGCTCCCTCCACAAGCAGCCCGAATGTCCACCTGCAGCCAAAATGATCTTTCTAAAATCACACTGACTTCCTATTGCCCTGAAAATAAAATCTTAATTCACCACAGCCTGCCAGCCCAACCAAGTCTTGTACTGCTTTTACTTCCTTACCAACTCTAGCCACAGCAGCCGCCTAAACAGTTCCTAGAACACATCAAGTTCTTTTCCATCTCAAAGCCTCCGCGATTGCTATTCCTCAACCTGGAACACTTCTCCCCAGATCTTCACATGGCTGGTTCAACTTAAAGGTCATTTTAAGTGACCCTTAATTGCCCTATCCCAAATAGCCCCCCTCCCCAGTTACTGTTCCAGAAATTTCTGAGACTGTCCCCAGGTTCCTCTTCCCTTGCTCCATGATATCCTACCAGAGATCTCATTCTCTCACTTGCCTTCCGCTCTTATCTCCATGCCCATTTGCATATTTCTGTGGTAGCACTCACCTCTCTGCAGCTGTGGTTCCACATTCTCAACTAGCTCCTGGGTGTTCCTACCTATATGTTCCCTAAATAGATTTGGAAAAATAGAATTCGCCATCTTTTGCAAACCAGTTCCTATTTCTTTTTTAGTTCAGGGTTAGATATGTACATGGCCATCGTACAGGCAAAGTATGGGTACTCTTATTGATGTTATGTTCCCCCCTCCCCAGCAGTGTCCCATTACTGCCAATTCCTTTCTTATAGTATTACGATAAATGTTTAGGGTCCGCTTATGGGTGAGTACATGTGGTACTCAGATCTTTGTTTCTGTGATAAATCACTGAATATTATAGACTCTAATTCCATCCAGGTTGCTGTGAAGTTCATAATTTTGTTTTTCTTTATGGCTGCATAATATTCCATTGTGGAAATGTACCACATTTTCTTTATCCAGTCCACTTTTGATGGGCAGCATGAATAATGCTGCAGTGAACATGCGTGTGCAGGTATCTTTTTTATAGAGTGATTTGCATTCCTCTGAGTATATTCCCAGAAGAGGGATTGCTGGGTTGTATGGAAGGGCGATTTTTAGATCTTTTAGAAATCACCACAGTTTTCCACAGAGGTTGTACTAATTTACAATCCCACCAATAGAGTATAAGTGTTCCCTTTTCCCCACATCCTCTCCAGTATCTGTTGTTTTTTGAGTTATTGATGATGGCCATCCTGACTGGAATTAAGTGGTATTTCAGTGTGGTTTTAATTTGCATTTCTTTGATGATTAGTGAGGCTGAGCATTTTTTCATGTATCTGTTGGCTGCTTGTATGTTTTTTGTTTTTGTTGTTGTTGGGTTTTGAGAAGTGTCTATTCATATCTTTTGCTCATTTTTTAATATGGCTGTTTGTTTTGTTTTGTTTTGTTTTTCTTTTCAGCACATTTGAGTTCCTTGAGGATCCTGGATGTTAGACCTTTAAAAGATATACAGCTGGCAAATATTTTTTTCCCCATTCTGTGGGCTGTCTCCCCACTCTCTTGATGGTTTCTTTTGCTTTGCAGAAGCTTTTCAGTTTGATGTGGTCCTACTTGTCTATTTTATACGGCATTTGCTTTTGGAGAGTTGATCAAGAACTGGTTGCCTGTTCCAATTTCTGTAAGGGTGTTTCCTACTTTTTCTTCTAGGATCTTATAGTTTGAGGTTTTACATTTAGGTCTTTGATCCATTTAGAGTTGATTTTTGTGTATGGTGATAGATAGGGGTCCTGTTACAGTTTTCTGCATGTGGTCAGCCAGTTTTCCCAGCACCATTTACTGAATAGGTTTCCTATTTCTTTTTCTCCTATTTCTGCTAATTCTATCACCATCCTTCCAGTTTCATAAGCTTACAACCTCAAGGTCATCTTTAATTAATTCCTTATATATAATTAAATAACTAACTTTTCTTTAGTATTGTACAGTATATAGAGGACTTTCACATGTCATCTTATTAATCACTGAAGTTGTCATTATTATGTTAACAGCTTTATTGAAGCAGAATTGAATCCAATTACGAAGCCATTACCATAATCAAGATAATGAACATATCCAATTTCCCAAAAAGTTTCTCTGTGCCTTTTTGCAAACTTTCCTTCCCCCCTCCCTTTTCCCCCATCCTCTCTAAGCAATCACTGATATGCCTTCTGTCACTATATATTAGTATTAATTTCCTAGACTTTTACATAATAAATAAAATACTTATTTTTGCCTGGCTTCTTTCATTCAGCACACTCATTTCGAGATCCATTCCATATTTTAACTTGTATCAATAATTAATTCCTTTTTATTGGAGTAGTATTCTATTGTATTGATGTGCCAGTTTGTTTAGCCATTTATCTGTTAATGGATATTTGGGTTGTTTCTAGTTTTTGACTACTATAAATACAGCTTCTATCAACATTTGTGTACATGTCTTTATCTGGACTTATGTTTTCATTGCTCTTGAGTAAATAACTTGGAGTAGGATGACTGTATCATTTTGCAGGTGTATGTTTAACTTTTTAAAAAACTGATAAACTGCTGAGTTATTGGTGATGGCCATCCTGACGGGAGTTAGTTATGTGTCTGTACCATTTCATATTCCCATCATCAGTGTTTAGGAGTTCCAGTTCTTCCATAAGCTCACCAACACTTCATATTATTAGTCTGTTAAATTTTAGCCATTCTAATAACCATGTAGTGGTGACTTGAGGTTTTAATGTGCATTTCTCTCCTGAATAATGATATTGAGCACATTGTGCTTATTTTCCACTTGTTTTAATTCAGTTTCCTGAAATTTTGTTCAGAATCTTTGAGACTGTGTCCATGAGAGATATTGGTCTAGAGTTTTCTTTTCTTAAAATATTTTTTGTCTTGTTTTGGTATCAGTGTAATGCTGGCTTCATAAAATGAGCTGAAAAGTATTCTTTCCTCTTCCATTTTCCAGACAAGTTTGTGTAGAAGTGGTATTATTTCTTATTTAAATGTTTAGCAGAATTTGCCATGAGTTATCTGGGTTTGGAGTTGTCATTGTGAGAAAGGCTTTAACCAAAAAATTTATTTATTTAATAGATATGCAGTTATTTAAGTTATCTTTTTCTTGCTGAGAGAGCTTTTGTAGCTTGTGTCTTTCAAGGAATTTTTCAGTTTGATCTATTGACATTAAGTTGTTCATAACATTATTCTTATCTTTTTAATATCTGTAGGTTCTATAGTAATGTCACCTCTCTCTTTTTTTTTTTTTTTTTTTTTGAGAAAGTGAGAATATATTTAGAAGACAGAAAAGCTCCCGCAGCAGGAGGGGACCCGAAAGAGGGTAGCCCACCTCTCTCATTCTTGATGCAGGTTGAATATCCCTTATCTGAAATGCAGGGGATCATTACTGACTAAACATCCCTAATCCACAAATTCTAAATTTAAAATGCTCCTGGCTGTGCACAGTGGCTCACGCTTGTAATCCCAGCACTTTGGGAGGCCGAGGTGAGAGGATTGCCTGAGCTCACGGATTCGAGACCAACCTGGGCAACTTGGCAAAATCTCATCTCTACAATAAATCAAAAAATTAGCTGGGCGTAGTGGCGCATGCCTGTAATTCCAGCTACTTAGAAGGCTGAAGTGGAAGGATCATCTGAGCCCAGCAGATAGAGGCTGCAGTGGCCATCAGTGTGCCACTGCACTCCAGCCTGAGTGACAGAGAAAGACTCCAACTCAACAAAAAATAAAAAACAAAATAAATAAAATGCTCCAATGAGAATTTTCTTTGGGTATGACCTTCAAACATCAGGTAGGTGCTCAAAACATTTTGGATTTTAGAGCATTTCAGATTTTGGGTTTCTGGATTAGGGATGTTCAGCTTGTATTGGTAGTGTGTATCTCCTGTTATTTTTTCCTGATCATTTCTGGCTAGAGGTTTGTCAATTTTACTGGCTTTCTCAAAAAAACAGCACTTGGTTGCTTTGATTTTTCTCTATTTTTCTATATAATTGATTTTGGCTCTGATCTTTAATATTTTCTTATACTTCCTTTGAATTTACTTTGCTCTTGTTTTCTTATTTCTTTTCTTTCTTTCTTTTTTTTTTTTTTTTTGAGTTGGAGTCTCACTCCGTCGCCCAGGCTAGAGTGCAGTGGCACCACCACCCCAGTACCGACCTGCTGGGCTCTGGAGATCCTTCCACCTCAGCCTTCCAAGTAGCCAGAACTACAGGCACACGCTAACCACACCCGGCCCGTTTTTTATTTATTGTAGAGATGAGGTCTCGCCAAGTTTCCTGGGTTGGTCCTGAACCCGCGGGCTCAGACAATCCACTTGCCTCGGCCTCACAAAGTGCTGGGATTACAGGCTGACCCACTGAGTCCAGCCTCTTATTTCTTTTCTTTTTCGACTATCACTTTTATTTTTTCATTTTTATTTTATTTTTTTTATTTTATTATAAAGATGTGGGGTACAATTCAGGGTTAGGTATACAAACATTGACTATATGGGTACCCTTGTTGATGAGGTATGCCAGCCTCTTATTTCTTAAGATGGAAGCTAAAGTCACTACTTTGAGACCTTTCTTATGCTCTAGTATAAACATTTAGTGTGGTAAAGTTTGTGTCTTTATATTTGCAGATTTCTTATAGGCAGAATATTGTTGGACTGTTTGACAATGACTGTCTTTCAATTGGGGCATCTATTGATATGATTAGGTTTATATCGATTATCTTTTTTATCTTCCTATTTGTCCCATATGTTCTCTATTTTTTTTTTTTATGTTATTGTGGGGTACAGTTAGGGGTTAGGCATACAAAAATGTTTCATTCAGGTACCCTTGTTGATAAGAGGTGTCTCCCCATCCCCAGACAGATACCCACCACCATTAATCCCATCCCCCTCACCCT
>CAUYQG010280893.1:0-10203 GCA_963574415.1 Tarsius wallacei | reverse complement strand
CAAGAGTGAGGTGAGATACTCTATTAGTGATAACATAAACCATTGTAGACTCTTTTTATTTATTTATTTATTTATTTGAGTTGGAGTCTCACTCTGTCGCCCAGACTGGAGTGCAGTGGCCGCTCCCGGCCACCGCAGCCTCGACCCGCTGGGCTCCGGCGATCCTCCCGCCTCAGCCTTCCAAGTAGCTGGAACTACAGGCGCGCGCTACCAGGACCGGCTAATTTTTTGATTTATTGTAGAGATGAGGTCTCGCCAAGTTGCCCAGGCGGGTCTCGAACCCGCGGGCTCAGGCAATTCACTCACCTCGGCCTCCCAAAGCATGGGATTACAGGCTGAGCCACCGAGCCCGGCCCCATTGTAGACTCTTAGAAAGCAATTTGGGCCAGGAGTGGTGGCTCACTCCTGGAGTCCCAGCTACTCAGGAAGCTGAGGTAGGAAGATGCCTTGAAGACAGGAGTTGGAGACCAGCCTGGGAAACATCGTAAGAACGTCATTGCTAATAAAATAAAAATAAAGCAGTCTGACAATATGTATCAAAACTCATAAAAAGTCCATACTAGGGTGCCTGGGCAGTTGGTCCTGCCATTGTCCACAGAGGGAAGGTAACCCAGGAGAACTGCCTAGTTGGGTGGAGGATAGAATGATGAACTTGGCTTTGGGAAGCCTGCTTTAAGACATTCTGACTTTCCTTTCATGTGTTATCTCAGTTAACCTTCACAAGAACCCTAGACTCTAGTATTATTTCTTAAGGTTTATAAGGTATGAGCTAGACAGCTGAGTGTGTGACCCTTCTAGTGAGCCTTCCTGTCACCAGATTAAAAAGCCACCAAGGTCTGGGAATGAGTCTTACTGGTGGAAATTAAGATACCTTAGTGTGTCAGGAGACTTGCATGATTCCCATTACAATCTTGTACTGTGATTGGTGACTGGGTCTAGCTGCATTTTTGCCCCTGGAGACATGCAGTGCCAGGGCACACAATTTGTCCTCTCTGCTTTCCTTCTGATTTACCACTGCAGCTCTGTGGGATTGAGTTCATTTAGTTCTGTCCAGAAAGCAGAGCATGAAAATCTGAGAGGATGGGGGAGGTGAGGAAATACCAAGCACTAGGTTGCATTGGTGGCAGTGGAGGGGTGGGAAGATCTCCCAGCAGTAGAGGAGGCCCAGGACAGAGATGAGACGACCTGCCTTCCAACATCACCAAGTGAACACCAAGCCATCACCGCTGGGCGTGGTGGCTCACACCTGTAATCATACCACTTTGGGAGGTGGAGGTAAGAGGATTGCCTGAGCCCGGGGGTTCGAGACCAGCCTGGGCAAATTAGTGAGACCTCGTCTCTACAATAAATTAAAAAATTAGCTGGGTTGGTGGTGCACGCCTGTAGTTCCAGCTACTTGGAAGGCTGAGGCAGAAGGATTGCCTGAGCCCAGCAGGTCGAGGCTGCTGTGGCTGGGAGCGTGCCACTGCCCTCCAGCCTGGGCGACCGAGTGAAACTCTGACTCAAAAAAAGTATACCCAGGGACCTGGACAGCAGAAGGGGGAGTGCAGGGAGGAATGAATGTGTTTCCTCCTAAGTCTTCTGAGTGCAGCAGGTTCACCCTCCCTTGCCGAGGGTGTTGCTGGATAATTCAGAACATGGTCCGTTTCAGCTGACGTTTTGCACACCTGCCCTGGAGTGATCTGGATCTCCAGGAGGGCGAGTGAGCGTGTCTGGAGGTGAAGGATTGGGAAGGCTTATTACTCCCAAAGGGCCTCGTCTAGAAATGCTGCCTGGGCTTTGGGCTGGTCCAGAAAACCTGTGAGAGAGTGTGTGTGTGTGTGTGTGTGTGTGTGTGTGTGTGGCTCTTCATCAATCTATCACTCATCACTCAGTCACTTTTCCTGATTAGAAAGGGCAGGGGCAGGGACGCCCGGATGCTTATTAAACAAATGGACTCTTTTCCTTGACATTTTTTTTCTTTTGAGTTGGATTCTCACTCAGTCCCCCAGACTGGAGTGCAGTGGCCGCTCCCAGCCACTGCAGCCTCGACCTGCTGGGCTCCGGCGATCCTTCCGCCTCAGCCTTCCAGTAGCTGGACCTACAGGCGCACGCTACCACACCCTGCTAATTTTTGATTTATTGTAGAGATGAGGTCTCTCCAAGTTGCCCAGGCGGGCCTCAAACCCGCGGGCTCAGGCGATCCACTCACCTCAGCCTCCCAAGGCGCGGGATGACAGGCTGGGCCACCGAGCCGGCTTCCTTGACATTCTAAAAGAAACATTTGCATGCTTTGTCACTACTTCCATCGTTAGAGGAATACACAGGCAGACTGAGTCCCAGCGCCTCCCCGGCTACTCCAAGATCACCACTGAGCTTACTTTGTAGTGAGAAGTGGGAACTTTGCCTCTTGCGTTCCATGGTTATCGGTGACTTAGGAGGAGTCTCCTGAATGTAATAAAAATGGGTACCTATGAAACGCAATTGAATTCGGTGTAGTGGAAAGGGCGTTGGACTAAGAGCAAGGTTTCAGTTCTTACCTAGATTCCACCACTCACATGTTGGGTCAGAGGCTCTTCCACTTAATATCCCAGCCTGGGCCCACTGGGACAGGAGAGGAATTGCCGGGCAGGAGCCTGGTGACCAGGAGATCCACTCTGACCCATTCCCATTCCACCTTAAGGTATTGGGTCCCAGTCCTGTCTAACCAGGCTTCTCTTTGGGTTTTGACCTTCTTCTGTCTCTAGGATCTTGGTACTTGTGCCATCAGCTTTCCTGTCTTAACTCCCTGACTATTTGGCTCCCTCTCTTTCTGATTTGATGCGTTAGGCTAATCCACAGAATGTCCATAGGAAGTCTATGGCAAATAACATGTAACAGAGTGGTTAGATAATCAGTGACCATTTACTGAACACTTAAGGAGCCAGTCATTAGGCTAAGTACTTCAGATGAACTATTAAATTTATTCTTCCCAACATACTTATGAGATTGGGTTTTAAGAGCATACTAGCGAGGTTGTTTTAGGCTGCAAGTAATGGAAAACCCAACTTAAACTGGTTTAAATGATAAGGACATTTATTGGCTCACATAGCTTATAGGAAATCCAAAGGCAGAATCAGTCTTAAAGTTGGTTGATAGGCTGGGCATGGTGGCTCATGCCTGTAATCCCAGCAATTTGAGAGGTTGAGGTGGGAGGATTCCTTGAAGTTAGGAGTTCAAGACTGACTTGAGCAACATAGTGAGACCTTGTCTCTACAAAAAATAAAAAAAGTTAGCCAGATGTGGTGGTACACACGTGTAGTCCCAGCTACTTGGAAGGCTGAGGTGGAAGGATCGCCCGAGCCCAGTGGGTCAAGGCTGCAGTGGCCGTGAGTGTAACACCGCACTCTAGCCTGGGCGACAGAGTGAGACTCCAATTAAAAAAAAATACATTTTTTTTTGTAGAGATGAGATCTCAATATGTCATCCAGGCTGGTCTTGAACTCCTGACCTTAAGCAGTCCTCCCACCTCAGCCATCAATGTGCTGGGATTATAGGCATAAGCCACTACGCCGGGCCAAATATTTTAGTTTCAAAAATCCAGATCTCCTTCTGACTGCAAAACATGTAAGTGCACAATATTTTATCCCAAACAAGTAATAAAAATTAAAATAGTTTATCCACATTAAAAGCTGGGAAACTCAAACAATATTTATCTTCCCCTGAGTTCATTGATTAAGGCAAACACCCCCATTCACCTTAAATTGGGAAAAAGAATCAGAATGAATGTATCAGTTAGGCAGCTTTCAGTTTCAACAATAGCTCAAACTGACTTACAATACATGGAATATATTGACTTGCATCTACTGAAAAACCCAGAGCTAGGGCAGGCTTCCTACGGCTCAGGAATGTCACACCTCCCAAGATCCAGTTTTCTTCCTTCTCTTGTCTCGGCCTCTGTGATTCTCTTTATCCCAAGACTTGCTCATCTCAGGGTCACCAGGTGGCTGCCCATGACTCCTGGACTACATACTTCCCCTTTCCTATCTGTTGACAAAGGATGTCACTCAAAGAAATAGAAAATGTTTTTTTCAGAAGTCCCCAGCAGTTCTCCTTGAAGACTGGCCTAAACCAATCTCTGTTGGGGGGGGGGGGGAGAATAGGCTGATTGGCTTACCCTACGTCCCTACGTCATGTACCTCACCCTTAGAGTTGATTCTCAGTGGCCAACTAAGACCCAAGGCCTGTAGGAAAGGGGAGGGGAAATGATGCTGGAGGGGGAACCCACTAGTGGCATAGAGAAAAAGGGAAGTAAGAGAGGAATGGAGAAAGAAAAAGAACAGCAACCACTTTGTAGGCACAGATTCTTGGGATTTAGCATAACTCTCTAGCCACCCCAAAGTGTCTGTGGGTGGAAAGTTGAAAATCATGTCCTGACAAGGTTCACTGAGTCATCCCTGCCCTCCCAAGCTCCTTCCTCCTCCCTATTTATAGGACACTCTTCTAAGCCTCTCTGAGAGCTAAAACTCTATTTAATTTTTATGTTTATCTGAGGCTTTAGCCAAGAGCTAGTATCTCTTCACGCAATGAGGGGTGGATCCTGCCTGGAAAACCTTCTTTGGAAGGTCATCATTGTACTTAATTCTCAACATTGAGGGGACTGTATTCAGTCTCTGCCTTATAGCATTCATTCACTCACTCATTTTACAAGTGTTTATTGAGTACCTACCATGTGCCAGAGATTATTCTATGCCCTGGGTCGACAGAATTAAATACAACTCTCAAAGTCTCTGTCACAGTGAGCTTTCATAGTAGTGGAGGAGATGGATAGAAATAAAAAACATACATTTACACTACAAAGTTAGGAAATGATCAACGCCATGGAGGAACATAAAATGGGATCAGGAGCAAAGAATGTGTGTGGGGGGTTGTCTTTTGAGAGAGATGTGGGGAGGGAAGTCCTCTCTGAGGAGGAACGCACACAGTGCCCCACAGTGACACTGAGGAGCCTCTGAATTATTGGCTAACAGACTGGGTGGATCCAGAGCTGGGGCTGTCTCAGCCCGCTTCCCAGAAGCAGGTCTGTTGAGTTCAATCCAGATTGAGGACACATTCATTGGGCTCCAAAGGAGGGATTAAGGAAGAGTGGAGAGGTGGTCCTTAGGGTTTATCTGCCTGTTGGCAAACAAGCATTTTCCCCAAACGGGCCCAGGTAGACTCTCTTCCCCTCACTTGTGGCTGGTTAGCAAAGCCCTTGCCGATCCAGGGAGCAAAAGCACCAATTTGACCCACGCATTCTTTGACCTCCATGTTTGTGTGGGGATCAGGAGTAGAATGAGTTGTCACTGAAAGTATGAGCTTTGTGTATTTAGAAGGTAAGTATTTTTTTTATTGCTAATTAGTGTTGGGCTCACACACATTTGTCATGTTGATATGTCAGATTCATTTGTCCTTTCAAACCCAACTGCCTTAATTAATCCTCCGTCCATTCTCTGTTACAGTCTGGCTGTAACTCAGACTGCTAGGCTCTCTGGTAATGGGATTTCTACTCAAGAAGTCTTGAATTTTAACTTTTTATGTTTTTGAATTGTAGTCTCACTCTGTCACCCAGGCTGGAGTACAGTGACATACTTATGGCCACTGCAGCCTCGACCTGCTGGGCTCAGGGGAACCTTCTGCCTCAGTTTTCCAAGTAGCTGGAGCCACAAGTGTGCACCACTACACCCAGCTAATTTTTTGACTTATTGTAGAGACGAGGTCTCACCATGTTGCCCAGGTTGGTCTTGAACCCCCGGGCTCAGGCAATCCTGTTGCCTCATCCTCCCAAAGTGCTGCGATTACAGGCGCAAGCTGAGTTGGGTCTCACTCTGTCACCCAGGCTGGAGTGCAATGGCACAATCACAGCTCATCACAGCCTCAAACTCCTGGGCTCAAGCTATCCTCCTTCCTCTGTCTGGAACTATTGGCATGAGCCACCATGCCCGACTAATTTTTTATTTTTTGTAGAGACAAGGTCTTGCCCTGGTCTCCAACTCCTGGGTGCAAGCAATCCTCCCGCCTCAGCCTCCCGAAGTGCTGGAATTACAGGCATGAGCCATCAAGTGTGGCTTTGAATTTTAAAGCTAAATCTACAGTTTGAAGCCTGTTCGAGAATATCTCACTCAGTGAATCCAAGAACTAGCCTCTCCCAAGAACTCATGAAATGGAGAAGTAGGTGCATACTGTCCTTCTCACATTTTTCAATGGCCTTGGTGTCATTTTTTCCCTGAAGTCATTTTATCTGAATTCATCCTCTCCCCTCAGTAAGTAGACAACTCTTCCTCTTTGGTGTCCAGGTAAGACCTTTATACAGGTATCAGTGTCTCTGACTTAATTTTAACTTTATTGCAACAGTTTGTCTATCTACCCTCATATCAACTCTCTCTCACCAGCCAGTGGAGACGTTGGGACACAGATCCCCAACCCCATTGCTATGTATATCCTCAGCACTCAGAATCTTGCCTGGCACATACTTGGTGCTCTTTGAGAAATGATGTGAAAGACCAATTTTTAAAAAATGAAATATTTAATAATTTTTAATCAGATCTTATCTGACTCATATGATTATGTTACAATGAGGTAATTTCCACATCAATATTTAAGAAAAATCTAGGCTGGGTGCAGTGGCTCAAGCCTGTAATCCCAGCACTTTGCAAGGTTGAGGCGAGAAGATTGCCTGAACCTAAGGGCTCGAGACCAGCCTGGGCAACTTGATGAGACCTCGTCTTTACAATAAATGAAAAAATTAGCTGGGTGTCGTGGCACGCACCTACAGTTCCAGCTACTTGGAAGGCTGAAGTGAAAGGATCGCCTGAGCCCAAAAGGTTGAGGCTACAGTGGTCGTGAGCGTGCAACTGTACTCCAGCCTGGGTGACAGAGTGAGACTCTAAATAAAAAAACAAAAAAAACAGAAAAATCAAATTGATGATAAATCTAGAAAATTCTGGTAAATCTGATAGATTCTGGTAAATTCTGGTAAATGTAGAAAATTCTGTCATTGATTTTTTTCCTGATGAGTGAGAAAAGACGGTCATTTTTCAATTTTTTTTTTTTTTTGAGTTGGAGTTGCCCAGGCTGGAGTGCAATGGCACAATCACAACTCACCACAGCCTCAACTTCTTGGGCTTAAGTGATCCTTCCACCTCAGCCTCCCAGTAGCTGGGACTATAGGTGTGTACTACCACACTCGGCTAATTTTTTTTGATTTATTGTAGAGATAAGGTCTCGCCAAGTTGCTCAGGCTGGTCTTGAACCCCTGGACTCAGACAATCCTCTTGTCTTGGCCTCCCAAAGTGCTAGGATTACAGGCGTGAGCCACAATGCCTGGCCACTTTCAATATTTCTAATGAAGTTCTTACAGTATCTGCAGATCCAAGATGTCTGGAGATTGGGGTGTGTGAGGCAGGGTCAGGAGGTGGGGGATTTTAAGTTCTTCCAGATCTTGTCTTCGGTGCAATTCAATCTGTATTTGTCATGCTTGTGTCCTTGCTGATCTATGGCCCCTGATGGGAAGGGGAAGAATTAGGTTATAAGCTAACCTCTCATCTCTGGCTGACTTTTCTTATTTCCGTTGCCTGTGGCTGGTTCATTTTACCTGCCCCTGGCAAAGATTTTTCAGTGACCATAACCAGGCTAATCCCGCAAACGAGCTCAAGCTAAGAATAAATGCAGCCCTGGGGAACATGGTCATTAAAAACACCTGCGTTAGGATCGTAGCCACCCCGGGCCCACCGTCCCACATCTGAAATCCTTGGAGCCAGATGGATTTCAGGACTCAGAATGTTCCCTTCCACCCCTCGTGGACTCTCTTGGGATATTGTGCAATCAAGCATCTTAGTATTTCTGAAGCCCAGGGATGGATATGCACACGGAATGAGATAAAGTCTATAAATAGGTTCATGTCAGTTCAGGCTAGGTCAGGCTTTGACTCCCAGTGAGTTATGTAATAAGTCTTGTTTGGGAGCTTCTTGAATTTCAGGATTGTGGATCAGCAATAACAGACCCTTATCCACTTCATGCCACCATCACCCCATTTTCTCCTTATTGCTCATCTCAAAGACAAAACATATTCTTGTGAGCTTGCTGGAGTTCGGGATTAGCAATGTCAGACTCCTTAGAAGGACATGTTACATCATCATCCCCTCATATGGGAATGCGTAGCTTTTGAGCCTGAAGAGTTACCTTTAGGTGTTCATAATAAAAACTGGTTTATCATCCGGGCACAGTGGCTCATGCCTGTAATCCCAGCACTTCGGGAGGCAGAGGTGAGAGGATTGCCTGAGCCCAGGGGTTCAGGATCAGACCGGGCAACTTGATGAGACCTTGTCTCTACAATAAAGAAAAAAAATTAGCCTGGTGTGGTAGTGCATGCCTGTGGTTCCAGTTACTTGGAAGGCTGAAGTGGAAGGATTGCTTGAGACCAGTAGGCAGAGGCTGCGGTGGCTGTGAGTATGTCACTGCACTCTATCCTGGGTGACAGTGAGACTCTGATTCAAAAACAAACAAACATGGGAGGTGGAGGCAAGAGGATGTCCTGAGCCCAGGGACTCGAGACCAGCCTGGGCAACTTGGCAAGACCTCGTCTCTACAATAAATCAAAAAATTAGCCAGACGTTGTGGTGCTTGCCTATAGTTCCAGCTACTTGGAAGGCTGAAGTGAAAGGATCGCCTGAGCCCCAGTAGGTCGAGGCTGCTGTAGCCCTGAGCGTGCCATCGTCCTCCAGCCTGAGCAACAGAGTATGACTCCAACTCAAAAACAAACAAGCAAACAAACAAAAAACTTGTTATCAATTAGCTGAGTGTCAACTATTCAAGAGGCTGAGGTGGAAGGATCATCTGAGCCCACGAGACTTTGGTAAGCTGTGATCGTGCCACTGCACTCCAGCCTGGGAGACAGAGTGAGACCCTGACTCAAAAACAAAAAACAAGAAAACAAGAGCTGGTTTATGAAAGTTTGGCAAATGAGCAAGTTCCCAAGAATGGTTGGAATTTTGTAGATGGGGGGGTCTTGAGCGGGGGTGGGTGTGGTGGGGGGTGGAGGATGTTCCTCCATGTGGCAGCTTTGGCAGAAGTGAGTGTTTCCTTTTTTTTTTTTTTGAGTTGGGGTCTCAGTCTGTGGCCCAGCTGGAGTACAGTGGCTCGATCACAGCTCACTGCAGCCTCACTTCTTGGGCTCAGGCAATTCTTCTGCCTCAGCCTCTTGAGTGGCTGGGACTACAGACACATGCCACCACGCCCAGTTAAGTTTTAACTTTTTGTAGAAATGAGGTCTCGCTCTTTTGCCTAGGCTGGTCTCAAACTCCTGGGCTCAGGCAATTCTCCAGCCTCAGCTGCCCAAAGTGTTGGCATCCTAGGCGTGAGCCACCACACTGGCCAGGTGTTCGCTTTCTATAAAGGACAGATGGGGGAGACAGGAGGACTGCGGTGCAGGCTTTGTGCTGGGAAGTCTCTATTTGAACTGGGTGACAGAGAGCCGGGAATCTAAAACTAGGGGCTTGATTTTGGGTTGTATGTCCTGAATAATGAAAAGTTACTGAAAGTTTTTGAGCAGAGACTGATGGGATGAAAATGTGGCCTAAATAACAAGCATGAACTGCTTTGCTGAGCTCACCAACACCTTCAGCATCTGGAGCTCTGTTCTGCTTTGTCCTTTGCCTGAAATGCCCTTCCTGGGCTGCTTCCTGGACACTCTCCCGCTCATCTTTCAGGACCCAGCTCAAATGTCACCTGCTTTGTGGAAGCCTCCCCTGGCCTCCCTGGTGTGCATTAAAGACTCCTTTCTCTGTGACCCCACAATCCTTTGCACACATCTGAGGGCAATTTTCTCATTGCACTGTGACTTCCTCCAGAGCAGGCCCTGAATCTTTTGTTTTTTGATCGGCCCATGGCACAATGCTTGTCCTGCAAGGGTTCAAAGTAATTGTTGATTGAATAAATGCTGTTGCTTATGCGTCTCCTATCATCTCCTGCTTTTTGTTTTGAGCCAGCTCACTCTGTCACCCAGGTTGAAATACAGTGGTGCTATCCCAGCTCACCATAGCTTTGACCTCCTGGGCTCAGGCAATCCTTCCGCCTTAGCCTTCCCAGTAGTTGGGACTACAAGTGTGTGCCACCACACCTGGCTATTTTTTAAACATTTTTTGTAGTGATGAGGTCCCACTGTGTTGTTCAGGCTGGTCTCAAACTTCTGGGCTCAAGCAATGCTCC
>CAUYQG010280891.1:0-19620 GCA_963574415.1 Tarsius wallacei | reverse complement strand
TTCTTTGCCTGCATTCCTGAGAAGTCTGGAATGATCCTGAAGCAACCAGATCCCTTCTTCTCCCATTTGACCCCACCCTGACCTCCTAGGAGATTTCCAAATCCAACCCCATTCCCCAAACAGAGTATACAAGGGGGGACCCCAAAACACCTGGAATTTATTTTTTAAAATTGTATATTTATTCGTATATGTTTAAACTTCAGTCACCTTCAAAGTAGTTTGTTTGATGCAATACATCTATTGAGATGCTTTTTTCACTGCTCAGTAGTTTTTGAATTCCTCAGTTTGGATGCCTTTTAGTGCTTCTACTGTTTTTTTTTTTTTTTTGAGTTGGAGTCCTACTTGATCACCCAGACTGGAGTGCAGTGGCCACTCCCGGCCACCGCAGCCTCGACCTGCTGGGCTCCAGCGATCCTTCCGCCTCAGCCTACCGAGTAGCTGGAACTACAGGCGGGCGCTACCATGCCTGGCTAATTTTTTTTTTTTTGATTTATTGTAGAGATGAGGTCTCGCCAAGTTGCCCAGGCGGGTCTCGAACCCGCTGGCTCAGGCAATCCACACACCTCAGCCTCCCAAGGCGCGGGATTACAGGCTGAGCCACCGAGCCCAGCCTGCTTTTTGTTTCTCTTCTTCCCCAATGGCAAAATGTTTCCCTTGGAGGACATTTTTCATCTGAGGAAACAAACCAAAAAAAAGTTGCTGGAATGAGAGTGAGTAAATAGGGAAAGGGAATGGGAGTCATGCTGGTTTTTTGGTTAAAAACTGCTTAACACAGCACAGTGTGGGCAGGTGTGTTCATAAATCACCCATTATAAAATGGGCAAACATGGTGAAAGAATCTTAAAAAAAAAAGAAAAATTCACTGAAGTCAAATACAGCCTCTCACACCAATGCTAGCAGGACTGATGCTGGTGGATTTCTAGAACATTTACTTAGCAGGAGAAGCCTTCACTACAAGAGACCTGCCATTCAAAAGATAATTCTGGGTATTTTTGGATCCCCCTGGTAAAAACAGATTGCCATTTTCTGCCTTTTTAAATTCATTTGGATTGCACTTTTCTGGAGTGGAATACGACCAGCCCGTTGGATGCATCCCAACCAAGATCTAGGCTTAGGTCACAGGTTGAAGCCATGTCGTCTAGTCCAGTTTTTGCTGTAGTAAGACTGGTGGCTTGATCGTTCAAAAGAAAATGAACGTGTTGGCATTTCTTTTTTTTTTAAACGTATTTTTTATTATAAAATTGTGGGGCACAGTTAAGGGTTAGGTATACCAATGTGCAGCGTTCAGGCACCCTTGTTGATAAGGGGTGTCTATGTGTTTGCATTTCATTCGATGGGTGCCAAGAAAGAAAGAAACGGTGTGTACAAAGTCTGAAGCATTGAATACTGTGAGGTATGTTTGGGAATCGGGGTAAAGTCTAGCATCAATGCAACCAATGGAAGACAAGCCTTCTGATTCCTTATGTGACATCAAGAATATGAAGACAAAGACAAGAGCTCCTCAAGACAATTATTGTGGAATGTGCTTGGAACACAGTCCTCCAGGATGCGGGGGAGAGGGCTGGGTCACTTGAGCTCATAACCTTGAGCGCATAACCAGGAACTCCACTGATGTCTCCTGGATTTAGTTCTTGCAACTCTTCTGCAAAAGAAGGCTGTTGCCAATTTCTTGATCAGTGTTGGGACAGAGGCTTCAGAGGGAAAAGATACATTTTGCTGTGAGTACAAAACCTTGATTCATAGCTCTTTCCCTCCTGGGTGCAACGAACATGCTTATAAGAGATTCAGCCCCCAGACCTGGCTGTCCTCACGCCCCAGGGCTGTCAGGAGGCCTCCTTGCTGTCCTTGAAAATACTCTCTGGTACGACCACTGGTGCTTAAAAGTTGACAATTACAGAGGCACTTATTAATTTCTTTGGCTTAAAGAGTTGTTTTAACGTAAAACTTAAAGATAATCTGAGCCTTTCCAGGCGCAGTGGCTCAAGCCTGCAATCACAGCACTTTGGGAGGCCAAGGTGAGAGGATTGCCTGAGCCCGCAGGTTCAAGACCTTCCTGGGCAGCATCGTGAGACCTCATCTCTACAATAAATCAAAAAATTAACCAGGCGTGGTAGCACACGCCTGTAGTTCAGGCTGTTTGGAAGGCTGAGGCAGAAGGATCATCGGAGTCCAGCAGGTCGATGCTGGGATTGCTATGAGTGTGCTACTGTACTCTAGCCAGGGCGACAGAGTGAGACCCCAACTCAAAAAAAAAAAAAAACCAAAAAAACCCAAACTTAAAGATAATCTGAGACTCCTGTCCCCCTGCACCCTCCCCTCAACACTCAAAAAGCTGTCTTACTGGCTTTGGAATCAAACTAACCCGGGTTTGAATCCCAGTTGCACCCATGACTGGCTCTTTGTGCCATTTTTAAACTTTTTGAGACTCAGTTTCCTGATCTATAAGATGAGGAATATCTACTTGAGTTTTTTGGTGAGGGTTAGATATCTTTATGTAACACAAGCAGAATGCTTGGCACATAGTAACCACTCAATAAATATCATAGCGAACTAGAGCCTTGCGATCAGGTGAGACATTTTATGGCATGCACATTTCATAATCCCCTCACAGAATTGTTTCAAGAACATTAAACTCTAGGGATCCATAATTTTTCTGTGTAACCATTGGAGGAAAGAATCTCCTGAACTGCTTTCCAGATTGGCGTAGAACCTTGGCCTGTAACCACTGCTTTTCCTTAATAATCTCCTGATCTCTGGGCTTAGCCTGCGGAAAGTCAGACAGTAAATAGGGCAGAGATCCCGGGAAGAACGAACAGTCTTCCGCTGATATCTTAAGTTATACACCGAGAAAAAGAGAAAATATCTATGCCTCCCTGGTTTCTCCCCCAGCTGCCGGCCGCCCACCCCGCTCCCACCTTCCCCCGACACCTTTATTTAGAAACCCTGTTCATTGTCTTCTTGTTTCCCATCATTTCTGGTTTTCACCACTTTGCGGGTGACAAGAACATCTGAACAATTATTTGTATGTTAATGATCCCCAGAACCCCGGTAGATAGTAATTAAATATTGTTAACTGCCGGGTTGTCTGACACTCTCAGTGCCTGGTGAAAAGATCTGGGAACAATACTGCCCTAGACATTCTCATACCTGTCTCTGGCCCTGGATTTTACTGACTTTATCTGTCCTGGGTTAGAAATTTTAGGTCACCTGGTAAGCCCCTGGAATTCTTTTAGAAAGCATTGGTTTGCTTGGGGGAAGCACTGGCCATGAACTGTGGAGTCTGAGCACTCCCTTAATCTGTAGGGAGGCTGGGGTAGCTGTATATCTGTCAGAAATCATTTAATACTGGAGGCCATCACCAAATTCTCTTCTCTGCTTCCCGAAAAATTCTCCAAAGATATACTCACGATAACCCATTTCCAGAACGTATTTTGTATTTATGATTTACAAAATGCATTCCTGCAGTTGTGGGAATAGCAGAGGGACTCAGACCCTGGGTAGTTACATGAATTTTGGCACGCTATTATTTCTGAACTTTTTTAAAAAACTGGAATACTATGACTCGGTTGAACTATTAAATCAGCTAATATAGGTAAGGCACATGAAAAATATTAACTCCTTGTCTTCTTTTCCTTAGTTACTTTCTTTATTGGTTCATCCATGCTTTGTAAGACACACACTAATAAAAATTAACATGGGGCAATTAAAGGAAATCTATCAAAGAACCAAGAACTCTTCCTGAAAACCATTTTCTTCCTGGCAAAGGGCAAATGGGCCCTTAAAGGATTTTCTACTGGAACAAGGGACATCTGCTTCCCATTTGTAGTTTCCACTACTTTGCCAATCCAGTATTGGCACGAATGAATGCAATGGCAAACAGGGACAGAAAGCATCATGGCGACAATAAGCTCACCAAGCACTTTATTAGCTGGATTTTAAGCCTTGGGGATGTAGCCTAGAGGTCAGTGAGGCCCTCTTGCAAAAGTTGCCTCCACTGGGTTTGGGACAACTTCAGGATTGTTCCCTGCAAAACGCAACTGCAGGGTCCAGGACCATCACTAACTGATGATCGTATTCAAGGGGCACAACTCTTTTCTATATTCAAGTCCGGGAGGAAATGAGTTGAGCCCTGTTATTTCAGTCTCCAAAAGTCACCCATGCGAATTCATAAGCATAAATAAGCAAAGTTCTTTACTCAAGGGTTAGGACAATTTCAGAAAGCTGTTGTAATATAGGACAAAGGCTATAAGTCTAGTCAATTCAATTTTCTATCTCACTAGAGAGGCTCCCTAAGCCTTAGGTCTTCGAAAGGAGGTGACCCTCTGTGGGGATTCCCTACTGTCCCCACCAGGCTCTCCTGCCTTAATGTTTGTACTCACACTCCACAAGCCCCCTTCTAAAGTCTCTCTCTGACAATTCTAAAGACTTTCTAGGAATTTTGCCACTTAGTCCATAGTACAAAGTCTTGTGCCTTTCTGAATCTGGCAAAACTGAGTAGCACCCTGTGTTTTAGCCAAGAGGGTATTACCTCTTGCTGTCTCCCCAAGTGATGGCAGGACAGAGAAGAGGGATGGACTTTTGTTTCCTGCTCAACGGTAAGCCTGCACACAAATTGGAGTTTCTTTTCAAACTTTCTAAAAGTTTTTCAAACTTTCCCATGCTGATTCCTTTACGAGTTGAACTATTATGTTAATATTTTCTGAAAGGTAAACTTTTTTTTTTCCTTGAAAACAAGACCATTTCAACATGTTGATAAAATAATAGTTTTCTTTCATTAAGGTCTTCTTCAAAGTAGTAGTCTCTCTCTTTTTTTGTCTGGATGATTGTTTCCTTTGTTCCTGCTGACCTGGAGTGGTCTGGCATTATAATAGAGTTTAATGGCTACTCTCTATGTTAATGAAGGTTTAGAATCAGCTTCTATTAAATTCTTTTAATGAAGAAATATCCTGTAATATTGGTCCCCACCCCATCCTCAGTTTCCAATACAATGTTAACTTTTGCACTTGACATATCGCCACTTAGATTTAAAAACCAGAATTAGTTCCAAGGGACCGGTATAGGTTAAAAATGGATGTGGGTTTGTTGGTCAAAGATGATCTACACATGGCCCAGAACGCAGGCTATCTAAATCTATTACTGAACGGTTACATTTGTACTATTCAAGACAAATCAGCAAGTTGATTTTGGCCAAAGAGCTAAGGGAATCTCATTCTTATTCTCTAGGTTATAAGATATGGTAGGATTTTTGGTCATATGTTTATGGCATATCTTTTTCTCATTATAACCCTAAGCTTATGGGGATAGATTTAAGTGAGGATCTTTAATTTCAGCTCAGTACGGAGTTGCAGAACTAAGCTATGATATTGCCTGATCCCAAATCAGGATTTTCCCAATACCTTAGAGAGATAGAATTGGTTGTTAATAACAGACCCTCGTTGTACTGATGCTTTATGATATTTCTTTTCTGTTTGTCCACATACATTTAAGCACTAGGTAACTATTTGTAGAGGCAGTGTAGCATACCAGATAAGCACCTGAATTTGGGTTGGCCAGATTTCTATCCAAATCTTGATCATGCCATTTACTAGTTATACTGGGAGGTTTATTCTTCAAGCCTTGATTTTTAAAATATCAACAATGATGATAACACCAAGACATTTTAGAAGGATTGAATAAAATAATGTGTACAAAGTACTTAGCACTGTGATTCCCATGCTATGCCCCAATAAGTGGCAAATACACATATATTTTTAGTAAGTCATTCTAGAGAGTAGGTTCAGTCAATCTCAATATATTTAATATCTTGAATTAAAAGGAACGGCTCCGCAGTTGTCCTTAAGGAGAGATTCCTGATTCTACTGACAATTGCATTTCAGATTATGTTGCCCTGAGTGGAAAGGCTAAGTCACAGATCTTTCTTTGTGAATTAAGCCTAAGTAGCTATTGCCTACTTTTGGTCACAACGTATATAAAAGCATTCTCTAAAGTTTCCTAGAAAATTGGGCATAGGTCAGCGATGTGAGGAGACGATTCTCCATCATGTCCGTTGTGTTTCTATGTCTTGCACATTGAGGCACTGATTGCTTTTTTCCTGTACAATCTTTTCAAAGATGTGTGTACAGTGAACAGTCTTGGAAGACAATCTCTCCCATGAGTGAAGAGCATCTTTCCCTACAGTAGAGTATAATAAAGATGATGTTCCCTCTAGAACAAAGTGCTGACACTACGCCTGCCTATCATAAAAGATGTAGATACCCTAAGCTCAGGGTTCCTCTTTTATTAAAAAAACAAAACAAAACAAAACCAAAAAACACTGGGCCCATCTATGTTACTCTGTGATACTTGGGGACAAGGGGAACTATTGTGAATATACTGTTTTTGTTGCTTGCTGTGCTATGACAAATAAAGCCATTGGTTTCTGACCCAAGAGTCTTTGTCCTTTGACGGCATCCATGAAACTGTGGTAGGCTAATTTGTTAGCTTGCAAGTTGAGTAAAATCTCAGACTCTTCACGGATTTTGACAAGAAATAAGAAGCAATTGCACCTTTTTTGTGATGTGAACACTTAGGTACATTATCATTTATACAGAGCGCTTTAGGTAGACTCTTTAATTTTTTTTAACATTAGAATGCTAGTTCGTATTAATCCCTAAGAATGGGACTAATGAATAAGATACATGAAAATAACGGAATGCCTGCTGGACCGTATTCTTCCCTTGTCTAAGTCGGGCCTATGTAGCTCCTATTCTCCAGGGAACACTCCTCAAGGCTGAACTCACCTTTAGGGGCTTCAGCTCTGCAAATTATAGCATTAGAATCTCAAATGTGACCTGAATGACCCAAAAGAATTTATGGAACTTCCAAATATATATTTCTTGTTAACAAGGCATTAATAATATACTGAGAGAATGTGGCAACATATGGGTTGTCTTAAGCCCATGCAAGATTTTTTTGGGGGGGGTGCTAATAAGGATTGGAGAAAAACCTGTAGCTTGGTCTCCGGATCAACACAGGGGCCTGAAATATGGGAGCTGGTAATGATGTTGCAGAGGAAAATCATTCCTAAGGAAATATAAATGGGAACAGAGGACAGCAATAGAATTGTGAGACTTAATTTAAAAATGATCCCTGGTAATATTGACTGCCAAAGCATTGGCTGACATGCTGCACTGTGTATAACTTTTGGCAGTAGTTTTGTGCCCTGTTTGCAGAACAATAAGGTCTGTTTTTCTCTGAGCACGTAAATATCTTGCCGTCCTCAACAGTCACACTATATTCTATGCATAGAAGCCAGTACTTATGAATATTCTGACAGATGACGATATTTTCATTTCATTGTACATATTTTTGTTTGCTTCAGATAGTATAGGCAGCTTGAAGCTTCTATGACTTCCCAAAGTAATTGTTGAAGAAGAAATATAAAAGGCCATACAACTTGATGAAGAAAAATAAAGATTAGCAAGGAGGTAAAACATCAGTAAGGAGTTTAAGATTGAGGGCAATTTTCCACAAAAGTGGAAAAATATTTGCCTGGGGTCTAGCTCAGCTATCCAGTCGTTGGTCTTTGTAATATGGCTGCATTTTACAATGTTATCAATTCAGATCAGTCAGAAGGGTTTTGCTGAGGTCAAAACAATCTGAGGACTCTCCTCATGTCCTTCAAAAATCCCTACCTCCACAGTTGAGGTTGCCTCAGTTGGAGACAAATAAAAGATTCTAATTAGGGCTCTTGGGAGACTGCAAAGCAATTGTCTGAAATTGTTACTCAACCTCATGAGCTCATTAATAGGCATCTCTCTGTCTGCATAATCAGAGAAACAACAGCAAGTTCATTTTGGCCAAGCAGGCATGGGCCTGAGAGAATTCATCTTTGATAACAGAACAGCACCTATTATTTCAGTTAGGAATGTTTGGGTTCAAGCAACAAACAGACTCTAGGTAACTTCAGGAAGGGGGAGAAAAGGATTCGATTGAAGGCTATGGAACTACGGGATTGAAGAAAAAGTCCAAGACTAAGACTGTCCTTGGAAATAAGAAGGAGCAAGGAAGCTCTTGAAATCTAGTGACAGAACATTAATCACTTCAAGGCTAGGATATCAAGATGTCAAAATGAAAAACTCTAGCCAATATGAATCCTTGTGATACTTTGTTCAAGATTCAAATTTGAAGAAGAGCAAAACTGATTGGTTCACATACTTATTAAGAGGATACTTGTTAGGGAAGAGGACAGGACAATTTAATTGAGAGTTCCACCAGGCAATGTCAAAAAGAAGGTTCGTTCCCTCAGAGGCATATCAGGCAGAAGTTACCAATGATTTGGAGAAGCGATTCTGGGAAGGCAGCAAGAGCATATATTCTTTACATCTGCAAAGACATAAACCATGGTGCCATGCCTTTTGGATCATCTGACAGGTCTAACACTGTCTCTTCAGGACATCTGAGGAAAGTGGCATGGTCCTCATGACTTAAAGGGCAAAGACCTTGCCAGAACCACGAACTGTGATTACAGATCTGGTGCAGACCTTTGAATCTTCTATTTCTTCTGTGTCTTAGATTTCTACATCCTTAAGGAATGAAAAGAGAAGCAGAATGAACTTTAGTCCTTTTGTCAACCTGTCTTCTTGAAAGCAGGTCGGGTGTTAATAGGTTGAACAGCTTCAGAACTGGCAGATGTGGCATTCAAAAAGATCTTTTGTAAAATTCCAAAGAAGTTGAGTTACGAGTTTCTTAAATCGGCAGATGAATATATATTTTTTATTCATGAGCTACAACGCAATGTTTTGATGTACGTATAGCTTGTATCAAGCTAATTCATGTGTTCATCACCTTAGATACTTGTCAATTTTTCTGTAGTGAGCACATGCAAAATATATTCTTTTACCAACTAAAAAAATATATAGTACATTATTGTTTACTGTTGTCACCAAGCTGTATGCTCCTGTCTAACTGAAACTTTGTAATCTTTGGTCAAAATCTCCCCAGTCCCCCACCCCCATCCTCTGGTAACCATTACTGGATAAATTTGACTTAAGTACTTCTATAAGTTTGACTTCTTTGGTAAAATCATGTCGTATCTGTGCCTGGCTTGTTTTACTGACATGGTATCTTCCAGGTTCATCTATGTTGTCTCAAAGGACGGGATTTTCCTCTTTGTTCAGGCTGAATAGTAATCTATTGTGTATATATACCACATTTTCTTTATCCATTTATTTAGTGATGAACATTTAGGTTGATCTTAGCTACTGTGACTGACCCTACAATAAACATGGGAAGGCAGGTGTCTCTTTGAAATACTGATTTCAGTAATACTGCAATGAATACGGGAATGCAATTATCTCTTTGACATACTGATTTCAATTCCTTTAGATATATACCCAGAATTGGAATTGCTGGATCATATGGTAGTTCTATTTTTAGTTTTTTGAGGAACTGCCATGGTATTTCCCATAATGGCTGTACTAATTTACATCTCACCAACAGTATTTCAAGGATTCCATTTTTTACACATCCTCATCAACGGTTGTCGTCTTTTGCCTTTTGATAATAGTCATTCTGTCAGGTATGAGATGATGTCTCATTGTGGCTTTAATTTGAATATCCTTGATGATTAGTGATGTTGAGTATTTTTTCATATGTCTGTCAGCCATTTTGTATGTCTTCTTTAGAAAAATGTCTGTTTAGTTCTTTTGCACATTAAAAAAATAGGGTTATTTGTTTTCTTACTATTAAATTGGATTCCTAGTATATTTTGAATATTAGCCACTTATCAGATGTATGGTTTGAAAATATTTTTTCCCAATCAGTGGGTTGTCTCTTCACTCTGTAAATTGTTTACTTTGCAGTGTAGAAGCTTTTTATTTTGATGTAATCCCAATTGTCTATTTTTGCTTTCGTTGCCTATTCTTTTGTGGTCATAGTCACAAAATAACTGCCCAGACCAATATTAGCTTTTTTCCTGTGGTTTCTTCTCGTTGTATGGCAGTTTCAGGTCTTATGCCCAAGTCTTTGCTCTATATTGAGTTGATTTTTGCATATGGTATGAGATAAGAGTCCAAATTCATTCTTCCACACGTAGATATCCAGTTTTCCCAACAGCATTTATTGAAAAAAAATTTTCCATTGTGTGTTTTTGGCACTTTTGTAAAAAAATTAATGGGCCATAAATATGTAGGTTTATTCCTGTGCTCTCTATGCTGTTCCATTGGTGGTTGTATCTATTTTTATGCTGTTATGCTTTTTTGATTACTAGAGCTTTACAATATATTTTGAAGTCAGGTAATGTGATGCCTCCAGCTTGATAGTGATAATGATGATTTTTTGCTTAAGTTTGCTTTGGATATTCAGAGTATTTTATGGTTCTATATAATTTTAGGATTGTTTTTTCTATTTCTGTGAAAGTGTCACTAGGGTTCTAATAAAGAGTGCATTAAATCTATATGTCACTTTTGGTAGTGTGGACCTTTTAATGATATTCGTTCTTCCAACTCATGAACGTGGGATATTTTCCCATTTGTGTGTCTGGTTCAATTTTTTCGTCATGTTTTACGGTTTTCAGCACATAGATCTTTTATCTCCTTGCTTAAATTTTCTTCTAAATATTTTATTTTGGGTGCTATTGCGAATGGGTTTGTTTGCTTAATTTCTTCTTTCTGATGGTGTTCATTGTTAGTGTATATAAATGCTACCGAATTTTATATCCTCTGACTTTACTGAATCTATTTACTAATTCTAATAGTTTTTTGAGGGGAGACTGGAATCTTTAAAAGGATTTCTGTATGTAAGATCATGTTATCAGCAAACAGAGATAATTCCTCTTCTTCCTTTCCTATTTGGATGCCATCTGCCTGTCTGTCTTCTACCTACCTACCTACCTACCCACATACCTACCTACTTATCTACCTACCTATCTATTGTGTAATTGATCTTGCTATGGGCACATGAATATTTTTGATTAGGCCAAGAGTTCATGAGTTTCCAAGGCAGTGGAATTTGACTGGTAAAGCCGATTCTTTCTCTTGTGTGTTCTATTTTGCATGCAATGATGGAGACTTTGGTATTTATTATTTGTCATCTGAGATAAGGCAAGCCAGCAGGATGTTGTATGAGCAGTATGGCGAACTGAAATACATCAGAAAACTAGAGTAGCTTGATGGCTGCAGTTCCAGAAGATCATTCTGGGTAACACGTGGGACAGAAAATGGAAATTATGCCACCTCAGTGCTTGGTTTCCAGACTAGGGCAAGCTTGTCATAGACACTATTCATGTTTGCTCTCAAAGTTCAAATTTTAGTGCTAAGCAAACTTGAAATCCAGATAAGATATCAGTGGGCAGAAATATATACGTTATTCATTGAGTACCTACTAAGTACCAAGCTTTGCCCTAGGGCTTCTAGGTCTAAAGCAGTAACCACTGGGCACACGTGGCTATTATGTACTTAAAAGCAGGTTAGTCTGATGGAGAAATTGACTTTTAAATTTTATTTAATCTTAATTATTTTAAATTTAAAACACTGATACTTGATTCAGTTTTTGGAAAACTTTTAAGTGCTTTTGGAACAACTTGGATATGTGATACTATTTTTTCAACTGTAAATTTTAAGAAATCTAAATATAGATCATTTCATATGAAAATTTAGTGTCCAAATTGAGGTGTGTTGTAAGTGTAAAATACATATTGGCTTTTGAAGACTTAGTAGGAAAAAATGAATGTAAAATATTTTATTAACATAAGCTTTTCTACTGACTAGTTCTTGATATAATAATATTTTGAATATATTGGATTAAAGAAAATATGTTGTTATAATTAATTTTCACCAGTTTCTTTTTTGCCTTTTTAAAATGTGGCTACTAGAAAATTTAAAATTACATATGTAGCTTGAATTATATTTCTGTCGGACAGTATGTTTCTAGGGGCTTTTACATATGCCATTTTGCTGAATCGTTAAACTAACTCAATATGGTAGGCACGACTCTTACCATTATTAGAGGAAAGGCAATGGAATGAGGCTCAGAAAAGTTATTTAAGTCTCTCAGGGCTATAGAACTCATGAGGCAAAGACAGGATCCAAATCTAAGAGTGCATGGTTCCATCTCTTTCCTGTTTCTTCTGTGTTGTGTTGTTCCCTGTTACTTTCTTTCAGGGAAGCCACGGGGAGCTTGCAGGCCCTTCTCTCTGGATTCTTCATTATAAATAAAGCTTTGACAACCCTATTTATGAACAAGAGGGAGATTGAAACAAAAATTACCTTCTCCTTAAATGGCAACTGGAAGACGGAGTTTTTGCAAATTACATGAACAAAACCCATGAACATGAACAGAGTTTTACAAATGAAAGCTAAAAACATATTTAATACTCAGTTATCACAGAAACAAAGATCTGAGTACTACATGTACTCACTCATAAGCAGACCCTGAACATTTATCATAATAATATAAGAAAGGGATTGGTAGTAGTGGGACACTCCCGGGGCAGGGCTGGGAGAGGCACGTAACATCAATAAGGGTACCCATAGTTTACCTGCAGGATGACCACTTATGTACCTAACCCTGAATTGTACCCCACATCTTTACAATCAAAATAATAAATATAAAAAAGAAATTAAAGAAGACCTAAATAAATGAAAAAAAATATTAGAAGATAGCTTGCTTAGCCAAAAAGCCCTGATTATTTCATTTAATGTTTTGGGTTGATTTTCTTTGTTTTGTTTTTTTTAGAGGATTTGAAATTCTGGGATCATCTGGAGATCTGACATCTTCTCTGATACTTCTTTTTTATTTATAATACCAGTAAGATTTGTTAACAAACACAGGGTTGATTCAACATTAGAAGTTCTCCAAATTGCATTCATTCTATTAATAGCACTCAATCTATCATTATCACAAAGAATGCCAAAAGCCACGCTCAGGCACTCGTTTTTGATGTGATTAATTTGAAATCAGCTTTCTCTTCTTTCCACTTGATCACTTTTTCCATGTAGAAAGAGTTAAAGGAGAACAAAGCCTTTCTCAATACTTGCACAGTCGATGTTATCACATGGCATAGGGTCAATGTGACTAGTGGATATGACTAAGTGGAAAGAGGGGAACGAACTGTTTTCTAGAAGCTCACCTGCTCTCTCACCCTGTGAGGGAAAAATGTATTCACAGAGAGTGAGGCAACCATTTACCAAATCATTTCTTCCATGGAGCTGGGAGTCAGCTACACGCCTTGGAAACAGACTCATCTGCTCTGCACCTGCGTGAAGACTTGCTTCTCATGGACTAGTTGACTTGCCTTGATCATGGCAGGATTAGGCAAGCTCAGGACTTCAATGACATGCACTTTGAGGAAATGTCATAGGGCCCGTGACAAAAACCCAAAACAGGTGACACTAGGCCAGCAGGTCCTCCGGCCCTCAAAACGTTTGTCAGGCCCTTGAAGTCACCTCTCTTGGCTATATTGCCCGTGCCCTCAGCCAGGGGAGAGGGCAGAAGGCGTTCCTGCCAAGACCACATGACTGTCATTCTCTGTCTGGCCCTCTTATCCTTCCCCAATGTGGGCCCTCTCCTGCCCTGCCCTCCCCGCTCAGCAGAGCACAGGCCTGCTGGAGAGCCTTGCTATTTTTACTTCTCTGTGAGGGAATCTCAGGTTACAAATTATATACCGATGAGGTAAGTTGCAGGTACGTAGACTCATGTTTCTAATTTAGCTTGGCACTGATTTTGAACATTAAACAGTCTCTCGCCCCAGCTCTCCCTGTCTCTACTTTCCTCCCATATTTGGCTTTTCATTTCGTCCTGATTCTAAGGGTTTGAGGGTGGCTTTCCTTTTCTGCTGGATCTCCCAATTTTCAGGCTGCTTGCAGGAGGAATCAGGGGAGGTAAGGTTCACATAGGGTAAAGTTCTGCACCGACTCCTTGTAAACTTGGCTGTGGCAATGCTGTTTAAACATACATTCTCCAACTAGGTGAATATTTGTAAGATATTTAGAGGCCTTCAATCGCCTTCACACATACTGTCATAGTTAAGCCTTGCAACAGCATGGAAAGATTGGGATTGTTGCAATTATCTACAATTTGCAGATGAAATAATTGAGGTTAATGGTTTGACTGAGTCCATGGCCAAAGTGAAGTACAGAAGTGATGGATACATAAGGAACTCACCTCTGGTGGGAGGGCCCTCTCTGAAACGTCAAAGTCTGGAGAAGTTGAACCCTTCCCTCCCTCCCTTCCTCCCTCCATCCTTTCCTCCTTCCTTTCCACCTCCCTTCTTCCTTTCTTCCTTTTTTTTTTCTTTTCCTGGGCCTCAGACCAATCACTTGGATCTTAGGTCAACTTGACTCTGCTTCCAGTCACCTGTGTGACAAGCACACTGTACGTTTTTAGTACTTTGTCCTATGAATTTGAAGCTTTAGTAAGAATTTAGTTAAAATGGATGTGTCAGAGAACGGACATTGACATTAGATTAAAATAAATAAGGGTTGTTAATAATCAGAACCCAAGTGCCTGCTTGGTTCTGTTTCTTAAAAACCTAGCATGTTCGCGAACTCAATTAGCATTGAAACAATATTTCCATGTTACCTTTAACAAGGCATTGTGGGGCTTCAAAGTACCTACATGGCACTGTGTCTATCTTTAAGGAGTTTACAGTAGAACAGATATTATAGGAAATTTGAAAATAAAGTAAGATGGTTTGCCATCTCAGTTTTCCTTTATGCTTGGCAACTCAGATTCCTAGAGTGAAGAAACAGCTCTCATTTGCATATTTAGTTTTGAGTGGTGGCCATTGTATTTTCATTGCCTGTCTCTTTTGACGTGTCTGTCAGTACACCACCTTGTTATACAACAGACACATACTCTTAACATGCATCCAGTGTGGTATTTTATTGTTTTCTAAACCTGCCAAGGTGCCTGTTTTGTGCTCTTTGACTGTAAGATTGTGAGCTGCTTAAAAGCAGAAATAAGGTCTCTTATTTAGTTTTATTTCCTGATTTATTTTTAAATTTATCTTTGGATTCCTATAATATGCAGCGTAGACCACAGAGCCATAGCAGAAACGGTGTGGGATTGATGCATGGCTTGGGCAAGTTTCCTTTGAAGGCACTTTTGAAGGTAGTCAGTGTTCTATAAAGACTAGCATAGGTGTTTAATATTTTATATAAGCATACTATTGTGTCCCCTCGTGTAAGTTTACATTTGCTTGCTTACCTGGCTAAGTCCTGAAGAGTCTTCCCCACGCTGTCCCTGACACAAGCACTGAGGAAAGGTTTTCAGACGAACGAACGAAGCCATGACTTAGTAACAGAAAAAGAGTTATCATGGTGTTTGGCGCTGATGGCTTTCCTTTCCGTGATAGGTCAAGATGATACTTGGGTGACGTGAGTGTTTACTGTGTTTGAGAGAGCCTGAGGATTTGATGAACAACTTCACGGAGCACCAAAATAAAAGGAACAAAAATGGATCAAAAAGCTATTGAATTTCCCTTGATTAGGTCAACGTTTGCTTTCTGTCTGAATCATCTGAAGATTTAGAAGGAAATTTTAGACATAAATAACTTTAATTTGTACTCTACTTATGTTCAATTATAGCACGACATCATTCTTGATGAATACCTCATCTAGACTGATTCATTTACTTCTAGTAGAAAGAAGGAATGGGTGGGTTCGTGCTCCTTCATTATTTTTTCCCTTATAATACAAAAACAAAATAGTTTCATAATTAGAGGATTTGAGTGTTTATATTATCTGATTTATTGCATTGTCTCATATGTGAGGTCCCAACTTTTTGAAGCAGAATTTATGTACAATAAATTATCTCACTTTAATTGTGCAGTCTGATGATGTTGGCAGTTGCATACAGTTGGGTAACCAGTATCACAGTCAAGTAATTTCCATTATTTCAAAATGTTCGCTCTTGCCCCTTCGCAGTTAATGATCTTTTTTAGGTGATTACTGTCCACAGGCAGTCACTGATCTCTATCACCTTTGTGTCTTGCTTCTTTCACCTAGTACGATGCTTTTGTGATCCATCCCTGTTGGTGCGTGTATCTGTTGTTTGTTCCCTTTTATTGCTGAGTAACTTCCACAGTTTAGTCGTATCACAATTGCACCAGTTGAATGATTTTTGTGTTGTTTCCAGTTTAGGGTTCTTAATAACGTTGCTATGAGCTTTCACATACACAAATTATTTTGACATAAGTGTTTTTTTAATCTTGGGTAAATGTCTATGATGAGGGGGTGCTGAGTCTAAGATAAGGATATATTTATTTATAAGATACTGCCAAGCCATTTTCTGAAGTGACTGTGCAAATGGAACCCGCAAGGTATGAAAGAACGAGTTCTACATTCTCGCCAACACTTCGTATTGTTGCTTGCCTTTCTTTTTTATTTTATTTTATTTTTTATTTTTTTTGAGTTGGAGTCTCACTCTGTCGCCCAGACTGGAGTGCAGTGGCCGCTCCCGGCCAGCGCAGCCTCTACCTGCAGGGCTCCGGCGATCCTTCCGCCTCAGCCTTCCGAGTAGCTGGAACTCAATCCACTCACCTAAGCCTCCCAAAGGCGCGGGATTACAGGCTGAGCCACCGAGCCGGCTTGCCCACTTTTTAAAGGGGCAGTTTGTTTTTTTCCTTTTGGCGCTTTTGGGTTCCTTGTAGATCCTAGATGTTAGACCTTTGTCAGATATACATTTGGCAAATATGTTTTCCCATTCTGTGGGCTGTCTCCCTGCTCTCTTGATGGTTTCTTTTGCTTTGCAGAAGCTCGTTAATTTGATGAGGTCCCACTTGTCTATCTGATTTCTTAAGGTATTGGCCTTTAGGGATCTGAATAGGAATTGGTTCCCGGTTCCAATTTCCATAAGGGTGTCTCCTGTGTTTTCTAAGATTCTTATAGTTTGAGATTTTTACATTTAGCTGACCTTTTTTAAAATTTTACATTTTAAAAATTTCAATTGTAATTATTTTTACTTTAAAGATGTGGGGTACAATTCAGGGTTAGTTATACAGATGGTCATTCTGTAGGTAAAATTTGGCATTTTTTTTTTACTCTGTATATACACATTCTTTTATTTATTTATTTATTTATTTATTTATTTATTATTTATTTATTTATTATAGAGATGTGGGGTACAATTCAGGGTAAGTATATAAACATTAATCATGCAGGTTCTCTTGTTGATGAGGTATGCCCCTCCCTCCCCTAGCAGTTTCCCTCAACTGCCAATCCCAGCCCCCTCCCCACCGACTGTTTTCCACTACTGCCAATCACTTTCTTATAGCATTATAATTTTTCAAGGTCTATTTATGAGTGAGAACATATGGAACTCAGTTCTTTGTTTCTGTGATAAATCACTGAGTATGATTGACTCCAAATCCATCCAAGTTGCTGCAAAGTCCAAAAGACATGAATAGACACTTTTCAAAAGAGGATATACGGGCAGTCAACAGACACATGAAAAAGTGCTCAGCCTCACTCATCATCAGAGAAATGCAAATCAAAACCACATTAAGATACCACTAACCCCTGTAAGAATGGCCATGATTAATAAAACAAACAACAACAGATGCTGGCGAGGATGTGGAGAAAAAGGAACGCTTCTGCACTGCTGGTGGGAATGCAAACTAGTGCAACCTCTCTGGAAGACAGTGTGGCAATTTCTGAAAGAACTAGAGATTGACCTTCCTATGACCCAGCAATTCCCCTGTTGGGAATATACCGGAGGAACTCAAATCATTCTGTGATAAAGATACCTGCACACGTATGTTTGTTGCAGCTCTATTCACAAAAGCAAAAACATGGAACCAACCGTTGCCCATCGAAGCTAGACTGGATTAAAAAAAAATGTGGTACATATACACAATGGAATATTATGCAGCCATAATGAAGGACAAATATATGGACTTTGGCATCTTTTTAACCTCTATAAAATCTGTAATGGGCCTGGCTCGGTGGCTCAGCCTGTAATCCCACGCTTTGGGAGGCCGAGGTGAGTGAATTGCCTGAGCCCATGGGTTCGAGACCCGCCTGGGCAGCTTGGCGAGGCGAGACCTCATCTCTACAATAAATTTAAAAAAATTAGCCAGGTATGGTAGTGTGCGCCTGTAGTTCCAGCTACTTGGAAGGCTGAGGCGGAAGGATCACCGGAGCCCAGCAGGTCGAGGCTGCGGTGGCCGGGAGTGGCCACTGCACTCCAGTCTGGGTGACTGAGTGAGACTCCAACTCAAAAAAAAAAAAAAAAAAAATTAATGATTTTTTACAAAAAAATGCATAATTTGGTAATTGTTTTATTGTTTATTTTTTTTTTGATCTTTCCTGATATAGGTCTATCAACTTTACTTGTATTTTCAGAAGCCAGGTTTTTAGTGATTATCTTTATTATTTGTCTGTTTTGTATTTCATTATTTTCTTGATTCTATTTACTTTAAGTTTAATTTACTCTTTTTAAAATTTCTTAATATGGAAACTTAGATCACTGATTTAAGAACTTTTTCTTATTGCAATTAATCTTATTGTACAAGCATTTTAATGCTATACACTTACCTCTAAACACCACTTTAGCTGCATCCTACAAATTTTTGATATGGTGTGTTTTTATTGAATTTAAAATATGTTTTAATTTTCCATATGATTTCTTTTTTGATCCTGCATTATTTCAAAATATATTATATATATTCAAAATATTTGAGGGTGTTCATATGTTTCCAGTTATTAATTTCCAGTTTAACTCTTTTGTGTTTAGAAAATATACTTTGGATGATTTTAATTTTTTTATATTCAGTGAACCTTTCTACATGGTATCCGAATATAGTTTTTCTTGATAAATATTCTGTGTGCACTTAACAAAAATGTGTGTTCTTCCTAAGTGGAGTGGAGTGTTTGATCATTGTCAATTAGGACACATTGATTGAAAGTGGATTGATGTTTTATTTATCCTTGCTGATTTTTAGTCTCTTGTTCTCTTGTAAGAGAGAAATGTGGAAATTTCCAGCTATAATTATGGATTTATCTATTTCTCTTTTCAGTTCTATCTTCTGATGCTCTTTTTGCTCCAGGTTCTTAACATTTTATAATCAACGCATACACATTTAGCATTATTACATCTTCTTAGTGAATTGACTCCTTTGTCATTATGAAATATCCATCTTTATCCATGGTCACATTTCTTTGTTCTGATGATCACTTTTTATAATATTAATATAGCAACCCCAGCTTTCTTTTGATGAGTGAGTACTTGATATATCTTTTTAATCCTTTTACTTTTTAGGCTAAGTAGATTTCTTTTTTCTATATATACCTGTTTTATTTTAAAGATGTGGGGGATAGTTCAGGTTTAGGTATACAAGTGGACATCATACAAGTAAAATTTGGGCCTCTCTTTGTTCTCTACTTTGCCTGGCTTGAGATCAGTTACCCTTATTGATGTTGTATCCCCTCCCCGCCAACCCCAGCCATACCCCACTACTGCCATTCCTTTTCTTATAGTATTATGGTAAACATTCGGTCTTCTTATGAATGAGAACACACAGTACTCTGTCCTTTGTTTCTGTGATAGATCACTGAGTATTAGAGACTCAATCCATCCAACTTGCTGTGTAGTTCATATGTGTATCCTTCTTTATGGCTGTGTAATATTCCATTGTGTATA
>CAUYQG010280887.1:45-25813 GCA_963574415.1 Tarsius wallacei | reverse complement strand
TGGACACACCTCCCAGTCAAGACGTGCGGGGTACTCCCTCCCCCAACCCTTTTGCCTTTTCCTGCTGGAAGGCTGACTCCCACCCATCATCACCTCATCTGCAAAATAAGTGACTTGGACTGAAATCAAATTGATCTGTGAATGACCAGTTGACCTTGGCCCAGTTTCCAGTGACCCCAGCCTCAACTGCTTCAGACAAGAGCCAAGGACTATGTTCCCATTTAATGCTTGAGAAACCTGAGCCAGAGGGAGGCGGAGTCATTCAGGGACCCTAGGGGACCTTGGCTGTTGTTGCTAAGATTCTTGGGGTGGGAGGCAGGGCTGGTGGCCTGGATGAATTCCCAATTAGGAAATTGCATTCTAGGTCCTGCAGCCCTCAGGGAACCGGCTGGCTCCAGCTGCCTCCACTCCCTGTGGGACGTGGTTATCAGTCACTGCTGGCCTTCCACCTCAGAGCAAGCTGCTTTTGGAGAGACACAGACTGGTGGGTTGAGGGAGTGACACTGGTGCCTGCACCACAGTTTGTTGACTGACTTTGTGACTTCTCCCCAAAGAAAGAAAGGGATACCAGTGAAGGACATTCGCGTATTTAAGGGTGTCCCCAGGTCTGGAGTACCCACCAGGTAATTCTTACCTGCGTGGAAGTCTTTGTGGCATCCAATGCACTTTCATATACGGTCTCTCAAATGGAGATTATGAGTCCCCATTTCACAGACGATAATGACACTGAGGTTCGAGAAACGAAGCGAGGCACCCAGAACCATCCGGTAAATAAAAGACAGAGCCCTTTCACAATCCCATGGGCCCGGCCCTTGGAAACATTAGTTGATGAGGTGATGATGGGTGGGAGTCAGCCTTCCAGCAGGAAAAGGCAAAAGGGTTGGGGGAGGGAGTACCCCGCACGTCTTGACTGGGAGGTGTGTCCATGGGAGAAGCAGCCTGACTCAGTGCCCAAGTGTGTGAGGGGGCAGCCTTGTGGCTCCATGCCAGCCCAGTCTGTCAGCCCAGCCCGGCCTGCAGGGACCCCTGGTGGGGCAGGGGCTCTCATGTGGAAAACAACAGCAGGCCCTTGAAAAGACTACGTAGGACAGTGTGGTCCTGCGCTTAGCTCAGGGCATGCCTTCACTCTCATTATTATTGATTTCCCTCCCAAAGAGAACGAATGGGATGTCCTCTGGCCGGGTGGTGCTGCTCCTTAGCCTGACAGGAGGAACTGTGGGATTGTGTGCTACACACACAACACACACATACACGTCTTGTCTAATTCTCAGCACTGGGCCATTGGTGTGATTAACTTCATTTTACAGAGGAGAAAACCGAAGCTCAGACCTGCTCAAGGTCATAGAGCTGCTGAGAAGCAGATCACAGGGTCACACCAAGTTGGGCTGACCCCCAGCTTCCTGGAGTCCTGAGAATTCCTGCTCACAGTTCCCGGGTCTCAGTCCCTCGGGCCATTTGGCCTGTGGCAGGCTGTCCTGGGACTGGTTTTTTTTTTTAGCCCTAGACTGGCTGGCAGGGTCCTTCATCTTGCTCCGACTTTTAGTCTTAGTTTTTTCCCTTCTCTGAGGGGCGGGCCACATTTCTAGGCCTTGCCTTCCTACAGCGTCCTGGTTTGTCCGTGACAGTTCTGGTTTTAGTACTGATAGCCCAAGTTCTGGGCAAGTCACCCAGTAAGTGACCCTGTCGTCCCCACACAGATACCCACATACTGGATCTGAGAAACCAGCAGTGAGCAAAACAGGCTCAGCCCCCTCCTTGATCTTGTAGGAGATAAGAGACATAGACCAGGCTCACTGACTCAACGGCTCAGCCTGTAATCCCAGCACTCTGGGAGGCCGAGGCGAGTGGACTGACTGAGCCCGTGGGTTCAAGACCAGCCCGGGCAACCTGGGGAGACCTCATCTCTACAGAAGAAAAATAAAAAATTAGCTGGGCGTGGTAGTGCACGTCTGTAGTTCCGGCTACCTGGAAGGCTGAGGCGGAAGGATGGCCAGAGCCCAGCAAGTCAACGCTGGGGTGGCTGTGAGCATGCCATTGCACTCCAGCCTGGGGGACAGAGTGAGACTCCAACTCAAAAAAAAGAGAGGCATTACACACATACATCCCTTCCAAGAGGAGACACGGCTGTGCGTAGAGCAGGCTGGGAAAGGACTCAGCCCAGCAAACAGGGGCAGAAAGAGGCCTCAGTGCCTTGAAGAGGCAGGGAGCTGGTGACTGACCTGGTTTCTCCAAGGAAAACCACTCCCACCAAGCATTTTCATGTGGGCATGTTTCTGTGTATTTGTATGTGTGTGTGTCTGTGTCATGGGTGTGTGTGTGCATAAGCTTAACACATGGCCAGAGTGCAAAAGTACTTGCTGATGAATGAATGAAGTGCACCCTCCAGAAGCAGGGCCCGTATCTGGTCCCTCCGGGATACCCCCGCCCAGAGCTCTGGACCAGAAGCCTCCAAGTCCATTTGGCATCTACTGCAGAGAGCTCCTGAGGGTTGAGGGTGTCCATCTCAGCCAATGGGGCCTCCTCTCTCTCCTGAGGAACTGAGGCCCAGGGCTATGTCTTGCCTGAGGACTTGTCTCTGCAGGAGAATGTTCCAGGCCATTTGCAAACAAGCACTCCTAGCTCTCAAACCCTGCTCTCTAGTCCTGCAAGGTGATTTTGTTCCCTAGGGGGTCTGGTACCCTCTGGCCTCTGGAGCAACGACCTTGACTCCCAAGGCCAGGGCAAGCCTCTCTGTCTGGGACCCTTGAGAACTTCCTAGCATGTTTGCCCTTTGATCCCTGCTGTGCAGCAGAGGGCCATCCTGGAATGTGGCTGAAGTGGGGTCACTACCTTGTTTAAAGTCCCCCCAAGCCTTGTTCTTGGGGACAAGCCTAGACGCCTTAGCCTTGCAGTGGGGCTGTGTGAGCCCTGCGTACTCCAACCCCTACCCCAGGGTTCTGCCCCCACCACCCACCTCTAGGTTAAGCTTGCTGACCTTCCCTCAGGGCCTTCTCACACTCACACCCACTTGCTGTTCCCTTGTCCTGGAATGCCCTTCCTGCCTTCCTCCAAAACTCTGCCCACTGGCTCCTTCTCCAGGAAGCTTCTCCTGGGCCTTCCCCCTGGAGTTAGGTGCCCACCATGCACATTGTTTTGTTAGTATTCAATGAATATGTGAGTGTGGGCAAGGGACTCTAGCCCACCCCCAACACCTTCTTCAAAGTAGAGCTAGCAGTCCCTAGTTCAGGGTGGTTTGAGAATTGATCGAGATGCTGTTTATAGCCGGGCCTGGCCGAGAGACTGGCGTCCTGCCCCTTCAGGGAGTGGAGGCCCCGCCCCTTTGGAGGAGCCCGAGGATGGGGCCTGGGGCCGTCTGGGGAGGGGGGACGAATTCCCCTCGCCCAGAGCGGCGGCCAGGATTGAGCCGGCCATAGGGAGGGTGACCCCTCCTGCCCTGGCGGCAGGCGCAGGCCAGTGGGACCTTGCCTTCTGGGGTGACCGGCTGCCAAGTCCCTGAGCCCTAGGAATGTGGCCTGGGGCCTGAGACTTTCGGGTGATCCAAGGTGCCCGCGTTGGGGCGTCTGGGCTTAGCACCGAGACCCCGCGGGTGCCCGACGTGCCGCGGAGAAACCGGGAGGCCAACGATGCTCAGTGCGCACGCGCGGCGGCGGCGCCCCGGACCCCTCCGAGGAACTGAGACTCAGGGAGGGGCGTGTCTCGCTGGAGGGTAGGTTGATGGTGTCGTGTCGCCTGGGAACTGCCTGGGCCGAGGGGCAGTGGCTCTCTCCTGCCACTAGGTGGGGATCTAGATCTGGAGTCCAGATCTGGAGTCCGGGGTTGGGTTCAGGCCCGGAGGCCCTCGCCCTCCGGTTTGAGGCCAGGGGTTCCCAGCCTGCCAGGTTGCCGCCTCCCGCCTCCCGCCTCCCGCCTCCCGCCTCCCGGGGGTTCCGCCCTCTCTGTGCCTCCACTCTGATTTCTGGCTGGGTCTTGATGCCAGGCAGTAACAGGGAAGTAAGAACATGGACTGTGCAGCCAGAGAGACCTGGGTTTAAACCCCTTTTCCCATTTAATTCAAGGATATTCGCCGGCGGTACTTGCGACTGCTGCGTTTACCCCGAGATATTAAAAAAAAAAGTGTGGGGTAATTAAGTGTCCGGACGCTGCCACCTTCCCCCAAATCTGGCTTCTTTCTGCCCCTCCGCAAGGAAACCGTCTCTGGATCTGCATGTTCCCTGTAACAAGTCCCTGGGTTAACAGTCTTGGAATACAAGCAACCTAAAGACAATGTAACAATGTAACGTCACTGTCAATCGATGTGATTTGTAAACACTATATAGGAATTTGAATAATTAACTTGCTTGATTATAAAACTGTTTGCTGTGCTGTCCCAAGGCGCAGAGTCTTTCATCATCACCTACCCACTGCCATCCGTGACACCCCCCCCTCCCCCGCCTCTTTACCCACTGGGGCCCATCTCTCTTCACCTACCCACTGCCATCCGTGACCCCCCTCACCTACCCACTGCCATCCGTGACCCCCCCCCCCTTACCCACTGGGGCCCATCTCTTCCTCAGCTACGCCTGCAGGGCGAATAAATCATCAGAGTCCAAACCTATGATGTGCCTATGGGGGCTGGATGGCTACCTGTGCTCCCTGCCTGGGGCAGTTTTCAATCCTTTTCTTGGTTCAGTTTTCCAGGTGAGACAAAGTAGAAAGAACTTAGATTGTAGGGTCAGCTGGACCTTACTTTCAGCTCTGCTATTCCCAGCTGGGTCACCTGGGGCAAGCGGCTTCACCTCTGAATAGAGGCGGTTTCCTCATCTGTGAAATGGGAATGAAAACACACACATTGTGGTGAAGTTTAAGGAGCCAAAGTGCTTTACCACAAATGGTTGTGTCCTTCCCCCCCACCCCCACCCCATGAGCAGACTGTGTTTGATGCATCTCTGCTGCTGACAGTGTCCTCCACGATGCCTTCCACAGTGTCTCCCAGTCCCCCCCATTGCTCCCTGCACAGTGCCACCTTCACAGGAGTTGCTGAGCCATGCACTGGGCTTGCCTTTCCTGGCACCAAGGCTGGATCCTGCTCTAGGCTGGGTCTGAGCCTCAGGCAGGTTCATGGCATTGATGTGGCTTGTTGTAGGGTGACATACAGTGACAACATGAGTACACCTGAATATGACCCCAAGCAGTGAGTTGGAGCCTGGGGAGGAGTTCTGGGAGTGGCCATCCCAGGATGTCTCCCCCATCAGGCCCCATGCCTGTGTGTGCAGGTCATGCTGAGGCTGTGGGCAAAGTATCCTCTGTGCCTGCTGACCACATTTTGCAGCTATGTGCAGTGATTGTTCTCGAGTACCTTCGCTAGGACTGTCGCCACCCCCTTCCCTGACTGGTTCAGATCAGATGGAGCACAACCAGATCAATGCCCATACCTTTGATTACTTTTAGCTCATTATAATATTAAAAACTCCACCCTTAGCAGAAATCACAGCCATTTTGTATACATTCAGTGTTTGTATAAGCATGTTCTTCTCACACTACACCTGCACACTAGAAATCCTGTCTTGTTCAAGCTTAACCCCACAGGCTGCCCTATGTAAGATGCTGTATAACCTGTGTGCCTTTTACAATCAGGAGCGGCTTCTCCTGTCCAGTTGGCCACTCCTGGGCCACCTTCTCTGTATTTACCTGTTCCTGAATAAACCCATATCTCATCTGTTGTGTCTGGGTCGTTTCTTCAGCCTCTTGGGCACAGTGCCTTTTCTTTTGGGGTCTTTGGAGTCTAGCACTACACTTGTCCTCAAGACCCTTATCGTGGTCCTGCACGCTGACTTCCTAAATACCCAGGGCTCCACAGGCATCTGACCCCCAGGATGGCCCCTGTGTTCCAAACCTTTCACGCACTCCTGCCTCAATTACCTGTCCCGGGGCTCCCTCCCTTGGGGCCTTGCTGCGCTCCCTTTCCAGGTGCCATGCTTGTAGCTTCCATCAGGGTGGTGGGGACCAGACTCTGGCTTGTGTCCCAGGGTCAAAGGGGTACCATTTCAGAGACTCAGAAGTCCCTACAGTCCCTACCCAGGCTCAGGTCCAGGGCCGGGCTGAGGGATAACTTCCCTTCTGCCCTTCCATTTATAGTCAGGAAACTTGAGGTTCAGAGAGTCCAGGGTAGGTTTTACAAGTGGGAAAAAGCAAAGGGTTGACCCAGGGAAGGGGAAGATGGGGTCTGGGATTGCTCCTTCTAAGTCACCAGACTTCTCCTTGGCCCAGGTGTCCCCTTCTCCATGACTCTCGTGTTTCCCCTGAGGTAGAAGGGATTTGCCGGAGAGTCCCCGCCTGTTTTGGACACCAGAACTCGCCTCACCCAGAAGGAGCTACTCTCCCGGGCTCTCACCCTTCTAGGAGCCAGAGGTCTCTTCCTCAGGCTGAAAAGACAGAGGCCGCAAGGGGTTAACTCTTCTTGCTTTCTTTTTTGAATTGGAGTCTCACTCTGTCGCCCAGGCTGGAGTGCAGTGGCACACTCATAGCCTCCACAGCCTCGACCTGCGGGGCTCAGGCGACCCTTCCTCCTCAGCCTTCCAAGTAACTGGAACTACAGGTGTGTGCCACCATATCCGGCTAATTTTTTGATTTATTGTAGAGATGAGGTCTTGCCAAATTGCGCCCAGACTGGTCTCGAACCTGTGGGCTCAGGCAATCCTCTCACCTCGGCCTCCCAAAGTGCTGGGATTATAGGCGTGAGCCACCACACCTGGCAACTCTTCTTGCTTTCACATTACTTCATCAAATTCATATTGAGCAATGAACAACTACACTCTCCTGTGCTGGGCTCAGTCTTCGCTTCTTCAGAAGCTCTGGTCCCCTTGTCACCTTTTCTTTTAAAAAACTGAGATAATATTTGCATGACATAAAATTCACCCTTCTAAAGTGTACAGTTCAGTGGTTTTTTAGTACAAGGTTGTGCCACCATCACCACTAACTTTTTAAAATATTTTCTTTTTTCCCTTCTCTTTTCTTTTTTTTTAATTGGGCAGCCCCCTGAACCAGAATAGTTTCAGAGAGACTCTCCGTCACCACAAACTAATTCCAGACCATTTTTCTCATCCCTAAAAGAAACCCTGACCCATCAGAAGTTATAGCCCCGGCCCCAGCCCCTAACTTTCTGTCTTTATGGATTTGCACATTCTGGACATTTTATATAAATGAAATCAGGTCACGTGTGTTTTTTGTGACTGGCTTCTTTCACTTAGCTTAATGTCTTCAAGGCTCATCCATGCTGCAGCATGTGTCAATGCTTTAATCCTTTTATGACTGAATAATATTCCATTATATGGATATACCACATTTTATTTATTCATCAAGAGTTAATGGACATTTGGGTTGTTTCTACTTTGCAGCTACTATGAAAAATGCTGCTCTGAACATTCGTGTACAAGTCGATGTGTGAACATGTTTCAATTTATTTTGAGTATATGCATAGGAGTGGAATTGCTGGGTCATATTGTAACTCTGACTTTTTGTGGAACTACCAAACTGTTTTCCAAAGTAGCTGCACCATTTTACCTTCCCACCAGCTATTTCTCGCCATTTCTTGAATGTGCTAGGCACGCTCCTCCTCAGTCCTCCACTTTTTTCTTGGAGAGGCCATCCTCGGCTATCCGACGAAAAATAGGAACCCATTTCTACCCTTTCCCCTCTCCACTCCCATCCTCCCTTCTTCTGTTTTGTTTCTGTTGATATCTGACTTGCAATGATTATTTTACTTACTTGTTTTGTCTATTGTTTCCCCTCACTAGAATGTGAGCTTTGTTTTGTTCGTTGTTCTATCATTGCTCCTGGAATTTTGCCTGGCACACAGTAGGTGCTCAATAAATGTTTATTGAGTAACACATGAATGAAGAAATGTAGGGCGCTGAGTCGGGCACACAGGGCAGAACATGGTGAGTCTACATGGAGATGGACCAAGTGTCACTGAGGCCCCCTGACTAGGCATATCTCCATCTGTCAAGTTCGCTGTGGAGGCTTAACTCACACCACTCACACTGTCACCCTCACCAGACCAATGAAGAAGGGGAACTGGGACTCTTCCCTTAAGCTAGGCAAGGTGGGGAAACAAGTTTGCTAGGTGTATAATCGTTACACCAGGTCCATCTTCTGGATAAGACACTGTAGACAATGCAATCATTCAGTGAAAGGATTTGAAGGATGGCCACTGGAGAGGGTATTCAACGTGTGAGTGTCCTGCATTAGCCCTGCCTCAGATACCCGGATGTGAGAGTTGCTCATCAGGAGAGGATGTTGGCCTCCTCCCATGCCGGCAATGAGCCACACCGTGCCAGCTTGCCAGCCGCTGGTGGGTCTTTTAAGTGGCTTCACTTCTGGATACATTGGTCAGGAATCCTCCAGTGGCAAGGACAGAAATCCAGCTCAAGCTAAAGAAAAAGGGCAGTTTGGCCAGGTGCAGTGGCCCAAGCCTATAATCCCAGCACTTTGGGAGTCTGAGGCGAGAGAATTGCCGGAGCCCGCAGGTTCAAGACCAGCCTGGGCAACATGGTGAGACCTCGTCTCTACAATAAATAAAAAAATTAGCTGGTCTTGGTAGCACGTGCCTGTAGTTCCAGTTACTTGGAAGGCTGAGGTGGAAGAGTGGCCTGAGCCCAGCAGGTTGGCGCTGTGGTAGCCATGATCATGCCACTGCACTCCAGCCTTGGTGATGGAGTGAGATTTCAACCCAAATTAAAAAAAGAAAAAGGGCAGTTTATTGGCTCACACAGGACCTGGAGAGGGCAAGGGGAAGGGGCAGCGGGCCTTCAGAATGCTAGGGTGGGGAGGACACATATGTCTCACTGCTTTCTCTCCCATTTTTTTTCTCTCCCTTCACAGATGGGCGTCTTCATGTAATGGAGCTCAGCTGCAGGCACCTGTGGGTTACAGAAATCCAGCTTAGTGGCTCAGAAGAAAAGGAACCACTCTGTTGCTCTCCTTAGAACAATCCCAGGGAAACGCTCCCTCATACAGTCACCAGACAACCCATTCCCATCCGCCATTATTGTCAGTCATGGTTACACCAGAAAACCAGGCTTACTGGTCTCTCTGAAAACACCTGCTAAGTGCCAGGTACTTTGTGATATGAGTTCTCTTAATCCACACAACTGTCGTACAGTAAGGTATAACAGTCAGGGCTCTTTTAGTTCCTACTGGCAGAAGCCAAATTCAAATGAGCTTAAGCCAAAAGGGGAATTTATTGCTCTACATAATTAATAAATCAGAGTGGACTTTAGGCACAGTTGGATCCAGGGAGTCACATAAGTCTGGACTGGAATCAGCTCTAGCTCTTACCCTGACTCCCCTCTGTGTTGGCCCTGCTCTCAGGCACTTTCTCCCCATGTGGCAGGAAAGATGCCCAAGGCAGCCTAGGCTCAGATGGCCTTTAGAGCCTCGGTTCCAGGGAAGAGAGAGGCCTGGGGGGGGGGGGGCACTGATTGATTCTCATGAGGGTCCTTATCTACTCAGGGCACAGGAGAAAGGCAGCCATAATTGGTAGGGCCAAGTCATGTGCCTACCCCTGCAGCAAGAGGGTGGGACAGAGCTGTGGGGGATAATGTCATTAGAGTAGGAAAGGGCCTGTATAGCATATGGCCAGCTGTAGTTGGTATAACTTTCCCATTGTATGGATTAGTAAACTGTGGCTTGGAGTAAGCTTGCTGGGGCCATACAGCCAAGGTTCAAATGTAGGTCCGTCAGCAATTCCCAGAACATCACCTTGCCTCCTTTTAAAGTGTTGCGTTTAAAATGTTGAGTTCTCAAAGTGTGGTCTCTGGACCAGAGGCTTCAGTATGACCTGGGAACTTACTAGAAACGCAAGTGCTTGAGTTCCATCTAGACTTACTGAATTTGAAACTCTTGGGCAGAGCCCAAAACATTACTTGAGGAAGTAGATTCTTGTTGGTGGCCATATCATTCCTGGCACCCCTTGGGGCAGCTGTCATAGAGAAGATGCCTTGGGAGATGAAAGTGACCAGCTCTTCTTCAGAGATGAAAGGGTTTCTGTGGCCATTGACTCCAGCTGCCATACCAAATCAATGAACAAAACAATGTTTAATTTTGGCAAGGGTGCCAAGACCATTCAGTGGAGAAAGGACAGTCTTTTCAACAAATGGTACTGGGAAAACTGGATATGCAGAAGAATAAAATTGAACCCTTACCTTACTTGATATACAAGAATTAACCCCAAACAGATCAAAGACCTACTGAGCTGATACCATGCCATTGGGAGATGGCATGGTATCAGCTCAGTCCTTCTCCTTTCTCATCACTTGGTGTGCCGGTTCACACCCTCCTCCTGCGCGCCTCGTTGCCATGCCTTGGAAAATTGAGGAAATCAAGTACTTTCTGCTCACAGCTCTGTGGAATGCTAAATCTGTCAAGATCAAGAAAAACAAGGATAATGTGAAGTTTAAAGTTCGATGCAGCAGGTACCTTTATACCTTGGTCATTAAAAATAAAGAGAAGGCCAAGAAACTGAAGCAGTCCCTGCCACTGGTCTGGCAGTGAAGGAGTTGAAATAAACCAGACATGCTAATTTGAACCACATTAAAATTTTAAAAATTTAAAAACAAAAAGAATTTGAACTGGGTAGAACCCTGCAACTCCTCTATAGAGACCTCTTGCCAGACTTGCGCCGACCTGTTAACTAGCACTCTTCATGTGTGACTGGCCAATGCCCCATGGTCCTAGTTGAGCCCCTGGAATGACTCGTCATGCTGTCTCCTGTCTCCCCTATCACTGGTCTTCACATTTACCCACATTATCCACAAAGATTTCATGAGAACTTGATCAAAGTCTTTACTGAACTCCAGGTAGATGGTGTTTCTTTCATCTGCTAGCTTGGGCATCCATTTCAAAAGAAAATGAAGTCACTTGGGCCTGCCTTGGTCTCTGAGGGGGCAGGAGAGTGCAGGGCAGTCATCAGAACCACCTGGAGGGTAGTCGCTGGGTTCTGCCCAAGAGTGTCAGATTCAGTAGGTCCAGGTGAGGCCCAAGCACTTGCATTCCTAGTAAGTTCCCAGAAGATACTGAATGTGCTGATCCAGGGGCCACATTTTGTGAACCATTGAAATATGGGGATAAGAGTGAACACTTTGGAGTCAGATCGACCTTAAGCTGTTTGAGCCTTAGTCTCTTTGAACTAGAGAGAATAATCCCACCACATAGGGTAGCTGTGGATTAAAAAGACAATGCATTAAAAACACTCAGCTTGGCGCCTAGCACATAAGTGATCAGTAAATATTTGCTCTTATAGGGTCCAATATTGAACTAATAAATGCATGCTGGCTGCTTTTCTAAACTGCCCACAGACCATTGCTGAATAATCTATCTACACACCAGAGAAGAGCTTGGTCAGCTATAGGCCTCAGCTTTTCTTGGGCTGATCTGGGTAATGGGTAGCTTTCATAATTAATTACTGAAGAAAGTAGATTGGTTAGTTAAGAAAGAAAGGTAGCCAGGCACAGTGGCTCACACCCATAATCCCAGCACTTTGGGAGGCTGAGACAAAAGGATCACTTGAGGTCATGAGTTTGAGACCACCCTGGCAACATAGTGAGACTTCGTCTACACACACACACACACACACACACACACACAGACACACACACACACACTGACGTGGTGACACGTACCAGTAGTCCTAGCTACTAGAGAGGCTGAGGTGGGAAGATTGCTTGGTCCCAGGAGGTCAAGGCTGCAGTGAACTATGATTGTGCCACTACACGCCAGCTTGAGCAACAGAGAGAGATCCTGTCTCAAAAAAAAAAAGAAAGAAAGAAAGAAAGAAAAAGAAATTGGGAGAAGAGACTAAATCCTCATGTGGGAGGGTCGAACTGGGAGAGACCCTCTGCCCACTACTTCTCCTTAGCCTCTTATCTGTGGTTTGTAGTGCTGTCAAGAATTTCACTTTCCATAGCCCATTCCTAGATACTAGGCCAAGAAGGTGGGTGCCTGACCCGACATGGCTCCCAGGCAGGGCAAACCGCTGCCCCAGGTGGCTGGGGCTACCAAGACAGCCCCTAGCCTCAGGCTGGCCTCACCCTGAGCACCTTCAGTCCCTACCGCTCCCCAAATGCCAGAACTCCTGCCTTGTTCTTGACACTCACTGTTTTCAAAATGGAAATGTCATCTCAGCTTCTATTCCCAAGACTCTGCTTAGGGCTCTGCCTGGCACCCCAGTCTTTCTGCCTCAGTGGCTGCCCCCAGCCCAGGCTCTGAGAGCTCCCTCCCCTCCTTCCATCACCCATAGATCCCCCAAGCCCTGAAAGGAGAAAGATGGCCAAGGCCTCCAGGAACTTTCGGGGTAAAGTCTGCACTCGAAAGCACTTCTCTTCAATCCCTGCTACTGATATAATGATCCAGCCATTCCAGGTTTGGCCTGCTTATTCGTTGGTTGTGGCACCTCGGAAGGTCTGGGTGCCACCATTTCCTCCTTTGTCAAATGGGACTAATGATCATACCTACCTCTGAACTGCTGAGAGAATTCAGAGGGGTAATTAATCTAGTGTTTAGACTAGACCTGGACACATGGGAAACGCATAGTAAGACTGGGAGTTTTTTCACACTCGTGGTAGTTCTTCTCTAGTGGGTTGAATTGTGTTCCCCCACCCCACACAAAAAGGTATGTCCAAATTCTAACCCCTAGTTCCTGTGAATGTGTCCTTATTTGGAAATAGGGTCTTTGCAGATGTAAATAGTTAAGGACCTCAAATGGCATCATCCTGGATTTAGGATGGGCTCAAAACCTAATGGCTGGTGTCCTTATAAGAGAAAGGACACAGAAGCAGACATGTAGGGAAGAAGGCTATGGGAAGACTGAGGCAGAGATTAGAGTTTATGCTGTCACAAGCAAAATGACTCCTGGAGACACCAGTAGCCAGACGCAAACGTGGTTCTCAAGTATCCAGAGGGAGTATGACTCTGTTGACACCTAAATCCCAAGTTCTGGTCTGCAGAACCGTGAGAGAATAGATACTGTTGTTTTAAGCCATGAAGTTTGTGATAATTTTTTCCGGTTGCCCCAGGAAATGTGCAGACCTTTCTTTCTGTTTGTCCAGAAGCCTGCCCAGGCTCTCTCTCCCTGAAAACTTTGGTCCTCAGGCTCCATTTCTCTCTCCTCCCAGTGGAAACTCCTATGTCTCAGGGAAATTTACCTTGGTGTAAAGTGGAAAAAAATATGATAATTTAGTTTAGACGTCTTTCCCTCTGAGCCATTAAAAAACTTTCCCTCATACAACTGCATTCAAAATGAAGCTTTCTTGGTGGAATGTGGTCTGAAGATTTTTGATGCCCTCTTGGCCTCCTGGGCTGGGTTTCCCTCACCCCCAGGAAGGTACCTCCGCCACGGTGCTAACCACACACCACGAGGTCATGAGAGCCCTCTTTGTCCTGATTTTCTAAGTCTGTAGCACAGGCCTGGCACATCATAGTCCTAATAAATGTTTATTGGCTTAATGAGTGAGGGAGATGTTTTCTTGATTTCCCACTCCCGGCCACCTCTACCCCAGTGCTAGAAAATTCCGTGAGAAATGAAAACATCTGCTCACACAAAGACTTGTACATGAATGTTTATAGAGGATTTATTCATAATTGCCAAAACCTAGAAATAATCCAACTGCCTATCAGCATGTGAATGAATAAGGAAATTGTGGTACATCTATATAATGGAATACTACTCAGCAACAAAAAGTATAGATCTACCCCAAAATAAGAGTTAATTGCGAAATCATTATGCTGAGTGAAAGAAACCAAACATAAGATAATACATACTGTATGATTCCATTTATATACTGTATACTGCCGGATGTGGTAGCTCACGCCTGTAATTCCAGGACTCTGGGAGGCGGAGGAAAGAGAATTGTCTGAACCCACAGGTTCAAGACCAGCCTGGAAAACATGGCAAGACCTCATCTCTACAATAAATCAAAAAATCAGCCAGGCATGGTGGCACACGCCTGTGGTTCCAGCTACTTGGATGGCTGAGGTAGAAGGATTGCCCGAGCCCAGTAGGTCAAGTTTGCAGTGGCTGTAAGCATGCCACTGCACTCCAACCTGGGCGACAGAGTGAGACTCTGACTCAAAAAATTAAAAATTAAAATAAACAAAAAGCATGTTGCAATTAAGTTGATTAAAAATAAAATTCTGTGAAACAGTGGACAGTAAGTACTCAATCCTCTACTTCAATAAAAGTGAGCTAGGAATATAACTAATGTCCCTGTCTGATTGGAGATGTTGGTGGTAGGGGAAGCCATGCATGTGTGGGGCAGGAGGTATATGAGAAATCGCTGTACCTGTCTCTCAATTTTGCTGTAAACTTGAAACTCACGCTAAAAAAATAAAGTCTTATTAAAAAGAAAAAAGAATATGCATCTTCCACGCAGACAGGTCTACTTGACAACATTTTTGGTCAACACACATGCACTGAGCACCAATTCAGTACAGCCATCTGGTTGGCACTGGGAGGTCCATGATGCAGTTGTGCCCTCAGGAGGCCCAGGGCTGTGGCAGAACTTGCCAAGTTCTCAAAGAGAGAAGGGAGCTGGGATGAAAAGGATATGCCAAGGGCAAAGAATATGAAGTTGCCTCCTCAGTGTTTCCAAACTGCCCAAGATGCTTATTAAAAGTATTAAAAACATCTGGGCGCCATCCCTGGCCTACTAAGAAAGTGCTTGGCTGGATCTCCTTCTCAGGCCTAGGTGGGAATTGCCGCCCAAAGCCAAACAGAGGACTTTGAACTTGAAGGAAGTGAGAAGGATCAGCCTTCCCACCTGCCTCTGGCCAATAAAAATCCACCACTCCTCCTTTCTCTCCGTTCCTAGAGTATCACGCCCTGGCTGCCAGAAGCTGTCTGGTCTAGTTAAGTCTCTCCCCTTTCAGGAGAAGCTCCCGTCTTTGCATTCATTTTGGGAAAACCAGAAAACAGCTCCCTCCCACCTCTCCCTTCCACCATCTTTCAGAGGGGAAGATTTATTAAACAGTTCTGCAACTTGGGCAAACATGTCAATACTTTTGAGTGGATGTTGTTTCTGCTCCTCTGGTCTGAGAACTCTGCTAACCCAGTACCCCTGGTGAGCCCATTCCCATGCTGAGAATGGTGGGTGTGAGGGTAGGTGGGGGAGGTTCTGTCTTCTGCTCACTTGGGCCTCAGGGAGACGCGGTCAACATGCACTGGCTACTCTGTGGCAGTTATTTTATTTTCATGGGCAAAGCTTCCCCATTGGGAAGATGAATGTGGGCAGTGGGGTGAGACATCAAGAGGTCTGTGGCTTAGTCAGAGATCACCTGGCACCTTAGGGTCAGCAGCTAGACCCCTTCCCAAGGCTGACTGGGCACATCCCCAAGATGCCAGGCCTTTGGGCAGAGGGCAAGAGTTCAGGCTTTAGTTGCTCTCTTTCCCCCCTAGAAGAAGATAACTGTCCTCTCTTTGAGAACATGACTTGGGACCATATTATCAAATCCCAAATCAGGACGTTGTGCCTGATAGAGTTTGTGAAATGATATTGAATAAATCGTTTTACTGGAAAACAATGCAGTTAAGGCAGACATTGTCCTGGAAATTCTAGGCCAATGGTTCTAAACCAGGGGCAATTTTGGCTCCCAAGGGATATTTGGCAAAGTTTGGAGACACTTTGGGGTTTTTTTGTTTTTTGTTTTTTTTTTTAGACAGTCTCACTCTGTCACTCAGGCTGGAGTGCAATGGCAAGTTCACGGCCAGCGCAGCCTTGACCTGCTGGGCTCAGGCAATCCTCTCGCCTCTGCCTGCCAAAGTGCTGGGATTACAGGCATGTGCCACTGCACCCGGCAACACTTTTGGTTTTCTTTTTTTGTTATTTGCGTTTGAGTTGGAGTCTCACCCTGTCCCTGAGACTGGAGTGCAGTGGCAGCTCCCGGCCACCGCAGCCTCGACCTGCTGGGCTCCGGCAATCCTTCCGCCTCAGCCTTCCAAGTAGCTAGAAGTACAGGTGCGTGCTACCACACCTGGCTAATTTTTGATTTATTGTAGAGATGAGGTCTCGCCAAGTTGCCCAGGCGGGTCTCGAACCCGCGGGCTCAGGCTATCCACTCACCCCAGCCTCCCAAAGCCCTGGGATTACAGGCTGAGCCACCAAACCTGGCTCTTTGGTTTTCACAATCTGGAGCAGGGGTTGTCACTGACATCTAGTGGGTGAAGGCTAGGGACGCCGCTAAGCATCCTACAAGGCACAGGACAGCCCCACAACATAAAATGATCAGACCCCAAATATCAATAGTGTCAAGTTGGAGAAGCCCCTGCGGAGTATTGTCCAGAGAGGGACTGTTTCCCCCATACCTGGCTTCTTTCTGCCCCACTCTCCAGGGAGCAGCCTCTGGCCAAGGTAAGTTTGGTCCATGAAGCCCATCAGCAACAAGTCAAGGGATGCAGGTGACCAAGCAAAGTTGAACACAATGTAGTCATCACACTTAATCAATGTACTTGTAAACACTGAATAAGAATGTGAATAGTTAGCTTGATTGCTTTGATTATAAAACTGCTTGCTACACTGCCCCAAGGCCGGATTCTTTACTGACCTGAAGCCATCGGTGCCTCCCACAAGTTTTTGGTTTTGAGTCGAAGTCTCACTTTGTCGCCCAGGCTGGAGTGCAGTGGCACACTCATGGCCACCGCAGCCTCGACCTGCTGGGCTCAGGAGATCCTTCTGCCTCAGACTTCCAAGTAACTGGAACTGTGGGCATGCACTACCACACCCGGCTAATTTTTTTGATTTATTGTAGAGATGAGGTCTTGCCAAGTTGCCCAGGTTGGTCTTGAACCCATGGGCTCAGGTAATCCTCTCACCTTGGCCTCCCAAAATGCTGGGATTATTGGTATGAGCCACCACGCCCATTCTCCCATAAGTTTTAATAAACCAATGTCTTTCTCTACTGGACCTCCAGGGAACTTCTTTGGAATAGGAACATTATGCACAAGCCCTCTCAGATTTGGGGTTACCACGTTACATATGCTTTTGGCTCTCTGGTGCTGTACCTGTGGCCCCCAGAGTGTCTGCCCTGGTGTTGGTTTCTCCTCATACCTACTTTTGTCTAGCCTTGATACTGTTGTCGAAGGGGAGAAGACTAGAACCCCTCCCTTCTCCACTGCTTCCCCTTTTGTTGGCAGATGCTAGGAGACGACTGTCTTTGAAGAGGTGCTCCAGGTACCGACTCAAGCCCAGCAAGAAGCAGACAAGGTCTTGAGTGAGAAACTTCCATGGAGGAGATGACAGCAGAGGCCAGATACAAGAGGGTAGAAAGGAACCCCAGATTTGGAGGAAAAGGCTTGGGTTCCAGCTCTTTCTGACCCTGCTTCTCACTTAGTCATTTAACCTCTGTGCCTCAGCTTCCTCCTCTGTACTTTGGGCATAGTTTCCTTTCTCCCTTCACAGGGTTGTTGTGAGGGTCAGGGGAGATGAAGGATGAGACAGGGTTGTAGAAAGCACAAAGATCCGGCAGTAGGAACTCATGGAGCACACGCTGCGCTGTGTGTGCTGACATAGGCGGTTCCCAGGGGGGCTGGCAGGTTGGGGGAGGGTAATTCTGGGCAGAGAAAATGGAGTGTGTAACCCTGGGAGTGCTCATTCTGTAGTTACAGTGATCAGCAAACAACTGGGTGTGATTGGAGCTCAGAAAATGGTGCAGGCAGCAGGTAGAGCCTTCCATTTGAAGGTGCTGCTTTCCTTTATAACTCTCAGACCCAGGGAGCAGGCTGAGAACCCGAATCTGGAAGTGTACCCAGGCCACATGCCATAGAGGTTAGCGCAGGGAGTCACTGCTGGAGCGCGTGGGCTCCATATACTTGGCTGAAAGCGGGTGGATCTGTGTGGCCTTGTCATGTTATGAACAAGTATATCCACAGCTGCTGTTTTGAAAGCATTCATATTTTTAGTTCCTTGAAAAATGGTTTTGCAACCTTTAGAAGTCTTTAAGCATTTCTGTCTATTTTTTCAAAGGTTTTTTTTCTTTTATTTTAAAGATGTGGGGTACAATTCAGGGTTAGGTATACAGATGTTCATTATGCAGGTACCCTTGTTGATGAGTTGTGCCCTTCCCTCCCCTGGCTTTTCAAAGTGTTTTAAATCTACTTTTTAATTCTTTTGTAGCTAATTATTTTTTCTCTTTGTTGTGTAAATTAGCAAAAATTTGAAATAGGTTTAATGTCCAACGGTAAAGCATTTATTGGAATGAATGAAATATCTAACAACTAGAATTTGTGGCAACAAACTAGATGGTTTACACACACATGCATGAAAAGAACATGATAGCCAAAGTTTATGGAGTAAAATAAATTAGAAACGTTCCCAACTCTAGAGTACTAATAATAAGGGTGTGTGTGTGTGTGTGTGTGTGTGTGTGTGTGTGTAACTTTTTGGGGAGAGGCGTTGGAGTGCAGTGGTCACACTTGTTGCCCAGAACTTAGAAAGAGAAAGATACTCACTGAGTAGCAGTGTGACTCTTGAGCTGTCATTCAGCTCCTCTCCTGTGAATGGTGTCATCTGTGATGGGTGAATGATAATAATGGCATATCAGAGGGGCCCCGGAGCCCACTGGACAGGCTCCAAATGGCTGAAGCTGGAATGATTCAAGCACCAATATAAATAACAGAGTATTGGATTATAACTCAGAGTATAACATAAACATCCATGAAGTTATATTGATATAAATAAATGATTGTCTATTTATCAATTACTATTATTATTTTGATTATTATTATTTTTGGAGTTGGAGTCTCACTCTGTCACCCAGGTTGGAGTGCAGTGGCATGCTGCTCACAGTCACCACAGCCTCGACCTACTGGGCTCAGGCGATCCTTCCTCCTCAGCCTTCCGAGTAGCTGGAACTACAGGCATGTGCCACCAAGCCTGACTAATTTTGCTTGATTTATTGTAGAGAAGAAGTTTCATCAAGTTGTCCAGGCTGGTCTTGAACCCATGGGCTCAGGCAATCCTCTCACCTTGGCCTCCCAAAGTGCTGGGATCATAGGCATGAACCACTGCGCCTGGCCACTATTAATTGTTATTAACTACTGGGGACAAACCTGTGAAGAATTCCCAGTATTTGTGTAGATACTCCATGCTTAAGGAGGTAGAGAGTAACTCCCTACTCCTGAAGTGTGGGCTGACCATAGCGATTTCCTTCTAGCGACTACAGCATGGAAAAGGGAGAAAGGAGGACTTGACAGTGGAAACCCGGCAGACATGACCTCAACCACGGAATGGAAGTTCATGGTATTAGCGATGTCATCTTGAGACCATGTACCTTTGATGTGATGTGATGAGAATGCCTTTTTACTTCTGTGGCCTCCCTCCCCAAAGCCCATAACCCCAATTTAATCTTAAGAAAAATATCGAATAAGCCCCAATCTAGGAACATTCCACAAATTACCTGACCGGCACTCCTTAAATGTTCAGGCCATCAAAAACAAGATCAGAGAAACTGGTAGAGCCAAGAGGAGCAGAGGAGACACAATAACTAACTATGATGTGATCTTCTGAAACAGAAAAAAGACATCCAATTAAAAATTAAGCAAGTCTGGAAAAAGTATGAGCTTTAGCTGTGACAAAAGCACCATACTAACATAAGTTATTAAAAATAGAATAAACTCTGTGTATGTGTGAGTATAAGGAAAGTCTATGCACTATCTTTGCGATCTTTTTTTTTTTTTTTGAGTCAATATCTCCTTCTGTCACTAAGGCTGGAGTACAGCAGCATGATCGCAGCTCACTGCAGCCTCGACCTTCTGGACTAAAGGTATCCTCCTGCCTCAGCCTTCCGAGTAGCTGGAACTAAAGAAACATGCGACCATGCCTGGCTAAATTTTTTTTATTTTTTGTAGAGACAAGGTCATGCCATGTTGTCTAGGCTGGTCTCAAACTCCTGTGCTCAAGCAATCCTCCCACATTGGCCTCCCAAAGTTCTGGGATTATAGGCATGAGCCACCATTCCTGCCCCTATAAATCTTTTCTAAAATTGATGGTTTATTTTTTTTAAATAGATATAGTGTCTATATTATTTTGCTGCATTCAGTAAAGGAATTTATATCAAGAATTTAGCACACTGGCATATGGCATTTAATGTTAGATATTATTTATCATTATTGTCCCTATTTCTTATTAAAATAGCAATATGCACTCATTATTTAAAAATTTATTAATGAATCAAAGAAAAACATAAGCCAAAGAAGAACAAAGAAGACCACCCACAATCCTACACTGTCAGAGAGAACTACTAGTCACACCTTGCTGTGGATTTCTCTCAAGGTATAATTAGTTTTTTATAAAACTTGCATCACTCCATACACACCATTTGGTAAATGACTACATTTATTTAAGTAACTCATAAATTATTTGACATTTAGTTTATTCCAATTCTTTGCTCTTACAAATAGGCAAGAGCACAAGTAATGGACTAAGCATTAATTAGGGAGAAAAAAGAAAATTCTGAAAAATTATAAAAACTGAGCATCAATGCTTAAATATGTACAACGTGCTCAATAGTTCATCAAAATGACCCTCATCTAAAAATTCTGTAGCTGACACTTTTGGACCTGTTTTACTTTGTAATTTTAAAAATGTTTTCATTTTTATTATATTTTTGCACAAATGAGATCTTACTATGTTGCCCAGGCTGGACTCAAACTTCTGGCTTCAAGCAACACTCCTCCCTCAGCCTCCCAAAGCACTGGGAATGCAGATGTGAGCCACTGCTCTCGGCCTAAAAATGTTTTTGCTTGTTTATTTTTGAGTCAGAGTCTCACTCTGTCGCCCAGGCTGGAGTGCAGTGGCATGCTCACAGCCACCCATCGACCTGCTGGGCTCAGGCTATCCTTCTACCTCAGTCTTCCAGTAGCTGGAACCACTGGCGTGCACTATCATGCCCAGCCAATTTTTAAAAAAAATTTTATTGTAGAGACAAGATCTTACCATGTTGCCCAGGCTGGTCTCAAACCCCTGGGCTCAGGCAATCCTCTCACCTTGGCCTCCCAAAGTGCCGGGATTATAGGCTTGAGCCACCACGCTCGGCTAGAAGTGTTTTTTAAAAGTAAAGAGAAAAAAAAAGAAAAGAAGGGAATCCGGCGAAAACATTTTTAGAACATAAGAACTTCATTTATTTATGGTGATGAGAATGATAAAAAAGTTGAGTTTGGGCCGGGCTCGGAGGCTCAGACTGTAATTCCAGCACTTCGGGAGGCCGAGGCGAATGGATTGCCTGAGCCCACAGATTTGAGACCAGCCCCAGCACCTTAGCGAGACCTCGTCTCTACAATAAAATTTAAAAATTAGCCTGGCATGGTAGCGTGTGCCTGTAGTTCTGGCTACTTGGAAGGCTGAGACAGAAGGATCGCTGGAGCCCAGCAGGTCGACACTAAGGTGGCCATGAGCGTGCCGCTGCACTCCAGCCTAGGGAGGGGACAAAGTGAGACTCCAACTAAAAAAAAAAAAAAAAAGTTGGGTTTGCTCAATGGAATTAGTGTAGGCTTTTTTTCTACCTGTGCATTCTTTAAAAAGGGAAGTGAATCTCCTCTCTCTTTCTCTTTCTAATTTACTTTCTAAATAAACTACATTTTCCAATCTAAAAAATAATAATAAAAAGCATTTTAGAGTATCATTATGTCTTTTTTATTGTATATATAAGCTGTACCACTTGGTTTGATGTACATTGTGAAATAATCACTGCAATACAGTTAACTAACACATCCCTCACTTCTATAGTTACCTTTTGTGGGTGTGTGTGTTTGTGTGTGTGGTGAGAAAACTTAGGGTTTGTCCTCTTAGCAAATTTCAGGTATACAGTACAATATTGTTACCTATAGTCATCATGCTATATGTTATATCTCCAGAAATTTTTCATCTTGCATAACTGAAACTTTGTGCCCTTTGGCCAGCATCTTCCCATTTTCTCCTCTCTCCAGCCCCTGGCAGCCACCATACTCCTCTCTGTTTCTGTAAGTTTGACGATTTTAGACTCTACATATAAATGAGATCACATAGGTTTTTCTTTCTGTGTCTGGCTTATTTCAATTAGCACAACGTCCTCTAGATCTAGATGTTGTTGCAAATGGCAGAATTTCTTTCTTTCTTATGGCTGCTTAATATCCCATTGTATGTTTATACCACATTTTCTTTATTCACTCATCTATCGTTGATGGATGTTTCAGTTGTTTCCATATCTTGGCTATTGTGAATAATGCTACACTGATCATGGGAGTGCAAGTGTCTCTTCAAGGTCCTGATTTCAATTCCTTTTGTTAAATACCTAGAAGTTGGATTCCTGCACTATGTGATAGCTCTGTTTTTAATTTTAAAGGAAATTTCATGCTGTTTTCCGTAATGGTCATACCAACTTACATGCCCACTAACAATGTACAAGTGTTTCCCTTTCTCTACATCCTTACCAACGAGCAGAAGTGTTATTTTGAATTTTTTTCAATTGTGGAATATTTGCCTATATAACGAGATGTCTTGGGGATGAAGCCCAAATGTAAATACAATATTAATTTATATTTCATGTATATCTTATATACACAGCTTGAAGGTAATTTTTTTTGCAGCCCTCCTTGAAGGTAATTTTATGCTGTATTTTAAATAATTTTGTGCATGAAACAAGATTCGTGCACATTGAACCATCAGAAAGCAAAATAGTCACTATCTTAGTAACCCATGGGGGCAATCTTTGGTTGTTTGCCATTACCAGAATTCCTGACTTCACATTTATGGGCTACTGATAAGTAGTTGCTTACACTTATTCACACATTGGTCCTTAACAGTAATACATAAGGTACACCATTAATGTAGTGAAAAAACAGCATGTTCAGAGTAACTAAGCAGCACACAGCATCATCAGAACACCTCCATCAGCTGTTAAACAGCAGAGCAACAAACAACAGCTGGCTTTGTTTCTACATGCAATGTTGTGTTTTGATTAAAAGGTTACTGTACATTGTCTTCTCTTCTCCTTCTCCTTCTTCTTCTTTTTTATTTTTACTTTTCAGGTAGAAGAAACATCAGAAGCAGTTGTGTGACCAGGAAGTGGGTCACCTAGGGGTAAGGAGGCATTCTGCTGGATGGCTTTTTACAATGTTTCTTCCAGTCTTGTGCTTCATTAACAATGCTTTTGTCTTAGAGGCGTTTCCTTGATTTTATAAGCTGACATGAGTTCTTGTTCTGTTATCAACGCATGATGCTCTAGTCCTTCACTAGCCTATCACACATTTTCGCCATGTCAGTCACAGACACTTCTTTTGCAGTGTTAACAAGGTCATCCTCATTGTCACTATTATCTCAATCACTTTGATTAGAACCATTCTGGCTATTTCAGCATCTGGAACTTCATTATTGATGTTCAAAATGTCTTAAATATCCACTTCTTCTAGCTTACTGGAATATTCTGAAGGCATCTTTTTTGCACAAGGAGGTCAGACATCATTTTTCTCACTTGACACAGAATCCTTCAAAGTCACCACTTTGTTCATTACCATCATGGAACGTCGTCAAAGGCCGGATGTTGTGCCAGGCATGCACAAGTGTGTCTTTAGTCACTGTGTTCCAAGCACTGGCACAGCCTATACGGCATCCTTCATGCTAAACTCCTCTTGAAAACCTTTTCACACCCACGCCTGTGTTCACTGCTGCTAGCATGCTGTTCAAGAAAGTGTTTTTATATTTGCTCTTCATTGATCTAAGGATACCCTGGTCACATGACTGAATTAAGTCACATTTGGGGGAAAGTGCATGTCCTAAGCATTCTTTTTTATGAGAATTTCAGCTGGAAGATGAGCAGAATGGTTTTCAAGGAATAACAGAATCTTGCAGTTGTCATCCAGTCCAGGATCCCTGCAGTGAACATGAGCCACTGGTACAAAATGTTTGTGAAACCAATCAGAAAAGATGTCCCTGGTGATCAAGCCTTTTTGCTAGCTTAATAACAGACTCCTTGATAACTGTGAGGACTCAAGCTTTTGCCTATTACAGCAAGTTCATACGTAAGCATGCCTGCTGCATTAGCACATCCCAGCACAGATATTCTGCCCTTGGCATCCTTAATTCCTAGAGGGGCTGTCTCATCAGTTGTAGTCAGTGTCTTTCTGGGGCAATACCACCAAAGCAGTGATGTTTCATCATTGTTACAGACTTATTCTGGTGTCAGATTTTTATCAGTGATGACTCTGGCAAACTTGTCAATGAATTTATCTGCAGCCTCATGATCAGCAGATGCTTTGTCAGCACAAATCTTTAAAAACTTAATGCTGCATCTTTAAAAAAATTCTGCAAACAGCCTACTGAACAGTTCCCTTCAATTTTCACTTCATTGTGATAGATCTTCGCTTGTTTCATGATCAGTATACTATTAAGAGTCATGTGTTCGCTGTAATGCTGATGGATCCATTCTTTTAATACACAATTGAGATTTTTATTTTTGGCTTTTTGCAGTGTTTTTCTACTTTTCATTAACTTCTGTTCATTCCTTTTATTACAGAACTTAAACAGCTTATCCTTCTGTTTCTTCAGGTCATCTGTGGTGGTCATTCCAACACCATACTCTTCTATAAAACATTTCACACTTAAACCACTGTCCAGTTTCTCAAACAGTTTGACTTTCTGTGCTATAGATAAACATAAATGCTTCCTCTTTATCTTATCATTGTTGCCCATACGAGTATCTGCAAGCCTTTTAAAAACATTTTAAACAATATATTGTACCACTGAGCAGAGAATAAACAAACAAACAAACAACCACAGTGAGCAATGCACATGTGTCTTGCCACTACTTGGGGCAACATGGGGAAGCTGCCATTGGTGAGGCTGGCCTACACTTGGGCCTTTTTGTCACTTTGTGTGGGCATGCTTGCATGGGGGAATCTGGATGTGCACAGAAAAAATCTATCACAGCTGAAGGGAGACTTGAGTGTCTTTTTCCTCTTGGGGATGTGGAGTAAACTTTGTGTTTTGTGCCTGCATTTTTACTATGACCCATCATCTGCAGTCAGATGTAAAATTTTCTACTTGTGGTGACACATTGGCACTCAAAAAGTTCCAGATTTGGAGGTATTTCAGATTTTCAGATTAGGGATACTCAACCTATAATAGCCATTATTACAGGTGTGAAGTAATATCTCCTCGTGGTTTTGATTGGCACTTCTCTGATGATTAGTGATGTTGAATACCTTTTCATATATCTGTTGGCCATTTATGTCTTCTTTGAAAATATGTCTAGTCAGGTTATTTGCCCATTTTTAAATCGAGTTATTTGTTTTTGTTTTTTGCTATTGAGTTGTATGAGTTCCTTATACATTTTGGATAGTAACTCCTTAGCAGATATATCGTTTGCAAATATTTTTTCCCTTTGTATTTTGTTGGTTGCTTCCTTTTCTATGAGAAGCTTTCTAGTTGGATGTAGTCCCACTTGTTTATTTTTGCTTTTGTTGCCTGTGTTTTTGGTGTCATATCAAGAACATTCTTTTCAATAAATGGTATGGAGAAAACTGGATATCCACGGGCAAAAGAGTGAAATTGGACCATAGTCTTACACCATATATAAAAATTAACTCAAAATGGATTAAAGACTGAAACATTAGACCTGAAGCTATAAAACTCCTGGAAGAAAACATAGGGGAAAAGCTTCTTGACATTGATTTTGACAATAATATTCTTGATATGACACCAAAAACACAGGCAACAAAAGCAAAAATAAACAAGTGGGACTACATCCAACTAGAAAAGGAAGCAACCAA
>CAUYQG010280884.1:0-16009 GCA_963574415.1 Tarsius wallacei | reverse complement strand
ATTACTTTTTAGCTAATGGCCATTCTGACTGGGGTATGGTGGTATCTCATTGTGGTTTTAATTTGTATTTCCCTGATGATTGGTAAAGAAAATATATGCAAACATTAATTTAGCTGGGCATGGTGGTGCACCCCTGTAGTCCCAGCTACTAGGGAGGCTGAGGTGGGAGGATCACTTGAGCCTAGGAGGTGGAGACCAGCCTGGGCAACACAGGTAGACCTCATTTCAAAAGACAAAATAAGGCCAGGCACCGTGGCTCATATCTATAATCCCAGCACTTCAGGAGGCTGAAGCAGGAGGATTGGTTGAGCCCAGGAGTCTGAGACCAGCCTGGGCAACATAGTGAGACCTCGTTTCTACAAAAAAATACAAAGGCTAGCCTGCATGCATCTGTAATCCTACTTGGGAGGTTGAGGAGGAAGAATTACCTGAGCCCAGGAGGTTGAGGCTGTGGTGAGCTATGACCATGCCACTGCACTCTAGCCTGGGGGACAAGTGAGATACCTAAATAAATAAATAAATAAATAAATAAATAAAACATATACATTAATTTGGCTTCGAAGAGCAAGTATAATATTTATTTGGGGTGCAGGGGGGTGTGCTGAGTCTGGCTGATAAGCCACTATCATGACAATCTCACCCCTTCTCGCAGAACATCTGAAGGACAGCCTGAATGCTGGTTCCACAGCTAGAACAGAATAAGCAATTCCTGGACCAGGTGAAGAGTCTGGGCACCAGGTCGCCTCCATCTCACTTAATGAAAAGAATTTGGGGAAGTTATTTGAGACCCTCTTGGCCTCAACGATCATGAAGGGGCCTTCTAATCTCAGCATCATGTTGCTTGGAGATGTTTTTCCGAGTCTAATAGCATGTCTTGTCTGGTTTCTCAAAGCGCTGAGCTGGACAGAGGCGGGGACAGAAGAGAAGATAGCGTAAGCTCTGTTCCCCGCTCAGACAGGTGCTGCATGGCCAGGAGGAAGCCGGGGGTGGGCTGCAGGCTTTGGCGAGCAGCCAGTTGTATCTCAAGTTGGTTGTCCAATTCTGTTGGGAGCGTGCCAGGCCTAGGCAACAGTCCTGTTCCTTCCAGCTTCCTCAAAAGTCCTTCCCTCCCCCTCCCTCCCCTTTCCTCTGGACTCCCTCCTCTGCTGGCTCCTGAACTTGTCAGAGTCCCTCTGTTTTGGTAGCAAGCGGAAAGGGACATGTGCTTTCACTCATGCCCCACCCCAAAATCATAGACCTGTGCAATGGCCGGTGCTGCAACAGAAATCAGTAGCTGAGTCAGAAACAGACTCCAGCATCAGGGCAGACTTGTTCATTTAACAACACATAGAGACTGGACATGGTGGCTCACCTGCAGTCCCCTCACTTTGGGAGGCTGAGGTAGAAGGATGTAGAAGGATTGCTTGAGCTCGGGAGTTCAAGATCAGCCTGGTCAATATAGCGAGACCCTATCACTACAAAAAATGTAAAATATTAGCCACATGCGGTGGCGTCTGCCTGTACTCCCAGCTACTTGGGAGGCTGAGGCAGAAGGAACACCTGAACCCAGGAGATCAAGGTTGTGGTAAGCCACTGTACTCCAGCCTGGGTGACAGAGTGAGACCACAACTCAAAAGAAAAAGTTACTGAGAACCTACCTGCTTGGCATCTATATTCCAGTGGGGAAGAAGGATATGGTGAAGACACACAGTCTTGTGTCTCTTAACTATGGAGATACGCATCCTTAGGCGATCTTGTCCTTGTGGGAACACTCAGGCAAACCCGGATGGTCTAGCCTACTGGATACCCAGGCTATGGGTTCCTAGGCTGCACTGAATACTGTAGGCTATCAGTATGCAGTAGCAAGGATTTGTGTATCTAAGCATAGAAAAGGTTCAGTAAAAACATGGTATTATGATCCCATGGGGCCACTGCTGTACATGCAGCCCTTCCATGACCTGAACAGCACTCTGTGGTGCATGCCTGTACTATAAAGCCATGGTCCCCAACATTTTTGGCATCGAGGACCGGTTTTGTGGAAGACCATTTTTCCACAGACTGGGGGTGGGAGGTGGGGATGGTTTCCCGATGATTCAAGCGCATTGCATGAATTGTGCACTTCATTTCTATCATTTCTGCATTGCAACATAGGATAATCTAATGCCACCGCTGATCTAACAGACGGCAGCGCTCAGGCAGTAATGCAAGCGATGGGGAATGGCTGGGAATACAGATGAAGCTTCGCTTGCTCGCCCGCCACACTCCTCCTGCAGTGCAGCTCGGTTCCTAGCAGGCCATGGACTGGTACCAGTCTGAGGCCCAGAGATTGGGGACCCCTGCTATAAAGCATATACAGAGTGTTCAATGCAACAGAGAGAGAACTAGAGCCAGATAAGGAGCATGTGGTGGGGCCGATGAGTTTTAACTTGGGTGGTCACAGGAAGCCTCCTGGAAAGAGACATTGGCTCACAAGCTGAAGGAGTGGGAGGAGTGTCCCAGACACAGACACGGACACAAGGCTGGTTATTTATTATGAACTACGCTTGAGGACGTGTCTCTAACTTATGAGTTTAAAAGGGTGTGTGTGGACCCCCAGGTCACTGTGTGGAGGTCTGTGGTGGTGGGTGTACTGTTTATGTGTGGTTCTCTCTGTTGTGAGTGTGAGTGACCCCGTGGGCACTGTGTGTTGGTCTGACTCAGCATGGATCGTCGAGCACGTGACTGAGACCATTTTGTGGTGGACATGCACTTGTTTGTTATGTGTGACTGTGTAAAAGTGTCTGTGTGAAACATTTTCTCATCCATTAAATTGTCACAGCCTGACTGGGTTCTGACGCCTGCTGCACAGAGAAGACAGTAGACTGGCGGCGGCTGTTGCAATAGAGAGAGCTGAAAAAACACAAGGTCACTGAGTGAAAGAACGGGAGATGTGTCTCCAATCTGCCTCCCCAAAAGTCTTAGGGTAGAGTTTTTTAAGGAGTAATTGCCAGGCAGGGAGCTAGGGAACAGGCATGCCAAAGTCATGAGGTATTGAAACTGTCTTCCTGTGCAGAGCCAGTTTCTGGGAGGGTTCCCAGGACCAGTGGAGGCAGCTCCTTGCTTAAGAGGAGTCCTGGGTCCTGGTGGGTCACAGGTCCATCAGAGTGCAAAGCCTGAAAATCATATCAGACTTTAGGTTTTCCAACAGAGAGGCCATCCATAAAGCAAGTTCAGTGACCATCATAGAGATAAGGTATGTAGAAGGTGGGTTCCCTGAAATTAAAGCTGCTCTGGCTGATCACACTTCAGGATACTATCAAGGAGATCTCTTTGACCTCAGGCCCACTGTTTAAGGGACAATACATCCTTCAAACTCGCAGGCAGTTTCTCCCCGTCCCCAGGGCCAAGACATGAAGGTCATCAATTGCTCTCTAGTGAAGTGAAAGCCAACTTAGAAATGACAGGTCTGTTCCAGTCTGGCATAGCTGTAACTCTGCAGGGCCCAGGCCATTCCCATCACTTTTGCAATGTGACCCTGTATGAATTGTATACAGGTGGTTTCAATCCCTCTTATAAAGGTGGTTTTGGTGTTATACCTCCTGTTCACAGAGAAACAGTGGAGATTGAGGACCTCACTTGAAGCTGTGTCTTCCTCTTCTCCAGAAGATGGTGTCACCTACATTTGCAGTTTTGCAGTTATTTATCTCCCCTGATGGCTAAGTGGCAGCTGGGGCTGTGCTGGGAGGAGCAAGCTGGGCAGAAGGCCTTGCGTGGGGCACCCCGTGTTCCTTGAAGAGTTAGGACCCTGCTATCATGGAGGACACGGTCATTAACAATGTCACAGGGTCCTGAGAGCTAGATGGAAATGACAACCTAGAAAGGACCTTTGGAGTTGGAAATGGGAATCTTAAGTTTCAGTAGAGTGGGATAAAAAAAATAAGTTTGATGGAGGCTTAAGTGGAATGACTTCTTCCTCTGAGATATGAGAAAATTGCACTGATAAAAACTTTTACAGGTTGCTCATGCCTGTAATTCCAGCACTTTGGGAGGTGGAGGTGGGAGGATCACTTGAATCCAAGAGTTGGGGAACAGCCTGGGCAATATAACAGGACCCCCTCTCTACAAAAAATTAAATTAAAAAATTATCTGGGTGTGGCAGCATGTGCCTGTGGTTCTAGCTATTCAGGAGGCTGAGGCAGGAAGATTGCTTGAGCCCAGAAGTTCAAAGTTACAGTGAACTATGATTGTGCCACTGCATTCCAGCGTGGGTGACAGAGACCAGATCTCTCCAAAAAAAAAAAAAAAAGTTACAAAAGCAGCATAATCACAAACGCATATCACTTAGCAATACAAAGTTACTCATAACTAAAAGTCCTAGTGACATTTAATTTATGTATTTTTACTAGAATACATTAACACATTTAAATATTTCTAACCATAATGGAAACCAGATTTTGTCCCAGCCTTTAGTCACATAAAGTTATGTAATACTTTTTCCCCTGCTGACATAATCTCAGTGAGTCATATTAGTGGATATTTAGACTGATTATTTGTGCTATTAAAAATACATTTGCCATAAACATTTCTAGGCATATATATATTTTAGTAATTGTGATAAATTCCAAAAGGCCTGAGATTTAAAAAAATACAAATATATTCAAACTTTTTTTTTAAATTTGGAGACAGGGTCTCACTCTATCATCCAGGCTGGAGTGCAGTGGCATGTCTATAGCTCACCGTAGCCTCAACCTCCTGGGCTTAAGTGATCTTCTCATCTCAGCCTCCCAAGTAGCTGGGACCACAGGCACGCGCTATCACACCCAGCTAATTTTTTTGTTTTTTGCGGAGAAGAGGTCTCACTATGTTGCCTGGATTGGTCTCAAACTCTTGGCCTCAAGTGATCCTCCCATCCTGGCCTCCCAAAGTGCTAGGATTACAGACATGAGCCACTGTGCCTAGCCTTGATATGCTCTTGAGAAACTTTCATTTTATACTGGGTTCCATTTTTAAAAATATTTTGCCATTTTGTCCAACTACTATTTATTGCATATATGGTATAATGGAGCACTTAATCTGATTATTTTTTAAAATTTCCCAATGTAGTTATTGAATTTTTTTCTATACTGTGGCTTTTTTCCCCTTAGGGCATCTGTTTCAGTCCAATTTCACATTGCTATAAAGGAATACCTGAGGCTGGTGATTTATAAAGAAAGCTTTACTTGGCCCATGGTTCTGCTTGGTGCCAGCATCTGCTTACGGTAAAGTCTCAGGAAGCTTCCAATCATGGCAGAAAGTGAGGGGAGCAAGTGTGTCACATGGCGAGAGGGGAGGGGCCAGGCTCTTTTAAACAACCAGCTCTCCTGTGAACTAATAGGGGGAGAACTCGTTCCTTCCTGTGGGAAGGGCACCAAACCACTCATGAGGGATCCACCCCCATGACCCAGTCACCCCCCCACCAGGCCTACCTCCAACACTGGGGGTCACATTTCAACATGAGAGTTGGAGGGGACAAACACCCAAACTACCTCGGCCTCCTTAGCTGTAGTTCAGATTCTCAAAAGATTTTGCTTCTTATTTGGGCTTTCCCTTTCACTCTACTGTACATCAGGGCGGACCCTGTGACTGCCAGTTGACTGATGTGTCACGTGCCTTCGCTCCTAGCTGCCCCTTCCTCACTCCATCCAGCCACACTCACCTTGCTTTGTCTTGAACAAGCCAAGCAAGTTCTACCTGAAGGACTCTGCTCCAGATCTCATGGACTGCCTGGAATGCCCTCCTCCCAGGCATCTGCTTACCCCACTTACCTCTCCAGTCTTGGCTCAGGTTTCACTTTCAAGTGTCCTCCTATGGCCATCTGTGTAATAGGGAATTTGATTGGCCTTTGTCTTTGGTTTCCGGGAAGTGAGTGATAGGAGTGTTGGTTATTCGTGGTGGGCTCTGAGGACCACACTTAGTAGCTGATGCTAGCAAGGTGACTCAGGGAACCCCTGGTGTATGCTAACTAGATAACTCAGGATGGGGGCTGGCCACACCAGGAAGACCAAGCACGTGATTAGAGTTGGGGCTTTGAGTCACCTGATGCCAGCCTGACCTTCAGGAAAGAGAAGAGGGCTAGAGGCTGAGTTCAACCACACGCCCAACGAGTCAGTCAGTCATGCTTAAATAATGAAGTCTCAGTAGAATCTCTGGATACCAAAACTCAGGAGAGATGCCCTGGTCAGCGTATTGTCACACTGGATGTCGGGAGGGTCATATGTCCCTGAGGATGATGGAAGCTTTGCATTTGGAACTCTCCCAGCCTTTGCACTAGGTGTCTCTCCTTTTGTCTGTTTCTGATCTCTATCCTTTTGCTATAATAAAACTGTAATTGTAACAGTGCTTTCCTGAGTCGTTGTAGAAAATGATCAAACCAGAAAGAGGTTGTGAGAAACTCCAAATGTGTAGCCAGCTTGCAGAAGTGAGGGGGGCCTGGGAACCCCTGAATGTGCAGCTGGTGAAGTGAGGGGTCACCTGGAGGAAGGTGCCCTTAAACTTTAGTCTGGCAGGTCAGTATCTGGTCCTAGTTACAACTTCAACCCAGCAATCCTGATTCTTCCTTACCTTGCTCTTTTTAAATGCTGTTATCTCGCCTAAGAAAATCAACAGCAATTTAATTACATCAGGAATGTTCATAAGTCCCATATCCAGATGTGCCTCACTTGGTTCCAATTTTTAAAGTGTACAATTCGGCTTTCAAATATCCACAGAATTGTCAACTGTCATCCCCAACATATTCTCTGAGCTTTTACATTTCTGACCCAGCCTCAACTCCAAGCTCATACATTGCATATGATGACATGTCTCTTCAGATGCTCTTAATTTAGAACAGAACCCTCACCTTTTATGACAGACTTTTAAAGACTTTTTTTGAACTATAACATAAAGTAAAAAGCACAAATCCTATGTGTTGCTTGATGAATTTTTCACCTGCTGTAACCTTGTAGCCAGCACTCACCATGGCTGGGTGAGGTGGCTCACGCACATAATCCCAGCACTTTGGGAGGCCGAGGTGAGAGGACTGCCTGAACCCACAGGTTCGAGACCAGCCTGAGCAAATCGGTGAGCCTTCATCTCTACAATAAATCAAAAAATTATCCAAGTATGGTGGCTCACACCTGTAGTTCCAGCTAATTGGAAGGCTGAGGTAGATCATTTGAACCCAGCAGGTTGAGGCTGCGATGGCCGTGAGCCACTGCACTCTAGCCTGGGTGACAGAGTGAGACTCCAACTAAAAAAACAAAACAAAACAGATCATAGCGAAAAAACAAAAACAAAACAACAAAAGCCAAACAAGAATAAGGACTGTGAGCTAATTTGCTTGTGATCCTGAGGGCGGCTGGGTGTGAGAGGGCACAACGCCGACTTCCCTTGATTTCAAAGTCCTCGTCAAGGCAGAGGAGGGATGTGCTTTCTGCCCGCAGGCTGCAGAGGTGGCAGGAGCCTCACACAGCATGCTCTCTTTGAAGGTTTTCTTCTGTATGAGACATTTTCGGAAAACATGGCACTCAGGGCACAATCTCTGTAACTGGCTGGCTGCACCATAAGGAATGTATATAGAAACCAGCACCAAGTAGGCCACAATAAGTAAAGAAATCTGGTGACCAAACACACAGACTGCATGTTCCAGTGACACCCTGCGACATCTAGCACACATTGGTATTGAAGCTAAAAACAAGCCATGGCACTGAGGGCCCCACGGGGAGGAAACCCTGATTGAGTCCACATGCTGCACTTCTGTTGACATCTCCCCTTCCTCCAGGGCAGCTGTCACAGCCTCTGTCCTCTAGAACAACTCTGCCCTTCGAAATGAGGTCACTGTGACTGGCACCGGCTGCCAGCTTCTCTCTCCTTGGAGTAGGAGCTGCCTTTGTAAGTAGCACTGGCTATCAATGGGAAGGTGAAGCAATTGCCAGTGAACTTGTGTCTTTTGAGACAGCTGGCCGAGTCCTCAGTTTCCCCTTCCTCCCTTCCCTAGAGGATGTGCGTGTGGTAGGTAAGCCCTTCCATGGGCCTTCACAGCCTTCTTTCCCTCTTCTGATGTTGAACTGTGGGTCAAGTCTGGTCATCAAGCAGAACATAACACCAGCAGATACGGAATGAGCCACACCTGTAAGGTATGCACTAATAAAAATTTAATATCATAAAACAAATCAGAAACAGCATTTAACTAAACTGTTCACAATTAAAGTGGAAAGAGACAAAATTATAAGGCAGCTGTCCATGGAATGATTTCATGTTTACAAGGGACCCAGAAAAGGGAACATTTAAAATCACGGTTCTAGCCACTGAGCCAGAGAACTGCAGTGCTATCCCACGAGGCTCCCAACATGCTGGAAGATGCCACCAGAGAAAGACCAAAGCCAGTCTCCCTGTGTTAAGCCACTGTGTCACACTGACATATCTAGAATTCCCACAGGGCCGGCTAGTTCTGCCCACAAGCCACACACTTTCTTCCATCGCCCAAGGCAACTGTAGATGTCTCAGCTGAACTTCACGGCATCTGCAACAGTGCTCTTCGAGTGCCATGGACATTCTGAATGAGCAGAAATGTTCTAATGCAGGGGAGGTTCTCCTAGAATAACCACAGAGGGGTCTCGCCTAGCACTGCAGCACCTGGCTGAACCTGGCCATTCTTCCCAGTCTCCGAGGCCCCAGGATGGGGGCAGGAGCATTCCTGGGGGCTGGTGCTGCTGGCAGCCAAGCTCCCATATTGGGGCTCCATATGCCCAATGCTGGTGTGTCCTTCTGGTCCTGACTCTTGAACAAGAGGAAACCCAGGCGGTGACACAGGAGGAGGTTGGGAAAGCACACAAGCACACTTTCTCCCTTCTACAAAGAAAGGACAACTCAAAACAGCAGCTCTCTTTGCTAAGGATTCCAGACCCCGAAACAGGCCAACTGGGCTGTTCCAAATTGGGAAATGAACAGGAGAGGGGGAGAACACGAAGCCTTCACAGGCAAGACCACTGTACAGTCAGGCGCAGAACCCTTGCCTGAAAAAGGGAAAACCAAGACAGCTGGGACATCACTGATCGGCCATGACTGGAGAGGAGTGAGGAGATGGGTCAGCAGCACTGTTCAACCTAATGTGCCGGCTAAGAGAACACTTGGAATCTGAAGAAAGTCTCTCCCTACCAGGGAAAGGGAGTCGAACTGCAATGAGCTTTGGTCATGTGGAAGGAAGGATAGTGCCCTCGCCAACTGTGTCTCTTTGGTAGCCAGTGACTCCATCTGCAATCATGGCAGCAACACACGTATTGCCAATGCTGTCGAGTGTGCTAGAGCATTAAGGCATCCACATCTAAAGAGGCAGTTTTAAACAGGAACACAGAACCGCAGTGTACCCTTAGTGGACACACCACAGTCCTCCTGGCATTGCCCACAGCGGCAGCGAGTTCCTCCTCCCGTGCAGAGGCCCTGTGCTGCCAGGCCCCCTGCTGCCTAAGATGATCTGAGCCCTGTGAGATTAGTATGGCTATCACTGCCTGCTGGCCAGGAGACAGGGGTCTTCCTGAGGCAGTAGCTTTGAGATCCGGAAAAGCCAACGGCTTCTGAGAGCCAGCAGGGTCTCTACAGGTTTGCTTGTCAACAGTGAGGCCCAGCGGGGAAGGCAAATTTGGAAGTCAGACGGCTCAATCCTTGCCAGAACTCAAGGCTCTGTCCAGCAAGACATTCTAGCCAAACGTTTAAGCATGATGGCAAGGCACTGCTGAAAGAGGCTGTGGCCGGCACAGCAGATCTGCGGCCACTGCACCCGATATGACAGAAAGCCCTACTATCCAAGGCAAACCAGACACCACTATCTGCTGCTTATCTCAGAGTCCGTTTCTGGAGACGGCCTCGGCACCCTGGGAAAGTGAAGGGCTAGGGAAATCCTAGTCTCCCGAGTCAACGTCAGGGGTCTCCCATTCTCCACCTGGCACCTCCTCTTGGGTTTAAAGCTGCAGTGGCTGCCAGGATTTGTAAGACTGGATCCTGCTCAAGCTACTTCCTTCGCTGTGGCCAGCAGGGGTCTCCTGAGCTTAGTTCCACAGCTGCTGACCCAGTGACAAATTTTAGAAGGAAACAGAGAAATTATAGGTATCCTGGCTCACACATCACATAAGATGTTATTACAAACTACCAAGTCCACTGCCCTGAAGAAACTAGTCTTGATTCCCCCTTAATGTAATGTGTTTTGAAAAGGAACAGAAAATCAAAATAAATTAACAATACAGTATTATACACTTATTTGACAAAACAGGGTTTACACATATTTGGCAAATATGTAAAAATTCCCCTAGACTGTCGAACACTTTTGCTATCTTGTTTAAATTAGTGATGGTGTCAACCACATCTGAGGAGGCCATGTTCGAAGGGAACGAGGCTGCCTCCGGCAGGAAGGCAACTTCTCTGAATGGGACACAAAATGAAGACACTGTCACCTTCGCCATCGCAGTTCGACAAGTGGTTGTCCTGCTGAGGATTCATCTCACATAGACATTAACACCCACAGCGAGCAGCAAGTTATGGAGAGGGGCCTGGAGGGAAAGTTAGGAGAAAAGCACAGAAAGACCCAAGACAAGAGATATCTCAACAAGCTGTGATCACCAGGTGAATGCCTCCCAGTGTGTCCGTCTTGACTTCACTGCTCTAGGTGGTCACATGAGCAGACGCCATGGTCCCTGAGTTGCCCACGTGCTCAGCCAGAAGGACTGTTGACCTGCTGAGAGAAATACTTAAAAAACAGGGACCACAGAAATTTTGCTAGTCTTACTTTTAAAAAAGGTTACTACAAAGATGTCAACAACTATCCAAGTTCACTTAAACTCTAATATCCCTTATTTTCCAAAGATCCAACAGTTCCTGAAGGAACACCCAGGCCTGAACCTCCTGGAACTTGCTCCACTTGGAGAATAGGTTGGAGGTGGGGATTCTGCAAAGGGGACCTTGACAAGAAATGCTACAGCAAGAGTCACGTCCTCAGAGATGGGCCCACCCTGGGCTCTGCCACATGGACCTGTATGCCGTGTCCAGAGAAGCTGTACACCAGGAGTGTGCAAGTCCTCTTGTCCTTGCCAAGGACAGCACTTTTGAGTATAGTCAGCTTCAGTGTGTCTTGCTGCCATCTTCCTGACTCGAGTCCCAGATCAGTTGCACCTCCTTTCGTGTCTGAGAGCTGGCTCTGCCCTCCCTCCCTCAAGGCGTGCAGCACACACAAAGCACCAGTCTCACCAGTGAGAACCATGACAAGTGGCCATAGAGGAAGGGGCAGAGCCTCTGAAACAAGGGAAAGCGATTTGGCTGATTACAGAACACTGCATGTTCGTGATTACTATTTCATTGTGGGTGTGGAGTTCTCCACTTTTCCTTAAGTCAGATTTCATCTTCCCTGAGAATAGGGTTAAGAGAAACATCAAAACTCAAAATACCGAGGGCCCTTTAGGAGACAACACAGGGAATGTCTAGGCTAGTCGCAGTGTGCTGTTTCTACTATAAAAGCGCTCCGAGACTCCAGGCTTCCTCTCCCTCCTTCTGGGCTCTGGGAGTACGCATGGAGATGGGCGAGGCAGACAGAGACAGAAGGGTGAGTGGCTGTCCCATGCCACAGTTCTTGCTGGCTGTCATCGTGTGGGTAGAGGCTGGACCTAAACGTCTAGTGCTGGTGTCCCACCGACAGGACGAGTGGGATCAGGCAGCCCATGACCAGGGCGAATACCTCCAGGCGGCCAAGGCCTCTGCCCCCGGCACTGTCAGGCCTGTGGCTGTGCCCCGCTCCGCCCACCTCAGGGAGGACATGTACTGTGGCGACATAAAGAAAAGTCCCAGCAGAGAAAAGCATGGCCACTCCAGTGGCATTCACCTCAGAAAGGGCTTCCTTACTGCTCTGTGAATTAAGAGAGAAGAGGAAAAACAAAGTTAGGTACAAGTCAGGTCAGAAAGAAGTCCCATTAAAACCATGATTCATAATTGGTGCTGTCCGGGACACTAGGGGTAGCTTGAGATTGGAGGACTTTTAAGTTACTTACAGGAAGCTTCCAAATAAGGGTCTAAGAGCATTAGTGATGTATACAATTGCTTTTTTAAAATTACTGTCAACAGTTTATAATTAAAATTTTTTACAGAGTACAAAGTGATGTTATGAGTTAGGAATACAATGTAGAATAATTAAATTAATATATTCATCACCTCAAATACTTATCATTTTTTCATGGTGAGAGCATTTGAAATTTATTCTCTTAGCAATTTTGAAATGTACAAATACGCTACTATTAAGCTATATCACCACAATTGTTTTATCTATATTTATTTACTTACTTATTTTTAAAGATAAAGCCTCACTATGCTGTCCAGGGTGGAGTGCAGTGGGCACAATTGTAGCATAACACATCCTCGAACTCCTGGGCTCAAGCAATACTCCCACCTCAGTCTCCTGAGTGGCTGGGACTACAGTCATGAGCCACCATGACTGGCTAATTTTTGTATCTCCTAAGAGATGGGGTCTCGCTCTGTTGCCCAGGCTAGAGTGCAATGGCTATTCACAGGCATGATCACAGCTCACTGCAGCCTTGAACTCTAGGTGCATGCAAAGTTCCTGTCCTGGCCTTCCAAGTAGCTGGGACATCAGGTACCTGCCCCCATGCCCAGCTCACAAGTGCTTTTTAAAACAAACTTCATGTGCTGACTGAATAGGTTTGGCCTATATTATTCTTGAGATGGAATCAACAACATATTAATGGCAGATATTACATTTCAGACATGAATTCACCTATTCTACTAATATTTGACAAGCACCCCCATACACCAGGAGTTAGGCTGGGTATCTGAGATACAGTGCAATCTTTAGAAAACTAATTTCAAACTTTTCTATTAAAACAGTGGAGCTATAGACTAAGATGATCAGTTAAAATTTTAATAAAAGAACATGCCACAGATGCAGCAAGTAACTCCATGTCTCCAGAATTATCAGAACCTTCCTGTCAAAAGTTTTAAAAGCACCGATTAGTGAAACGATAGGGTCATGTTTTAAAAGGAACGACATACTGCTCGATTAGAAGAAGGTGAGACTCTTTAGTGAGTGGAAAGGGTTTTATAACACGTTGCTAGCAGTCCAGACCAGCAGACTCTTGATGAGCAGGAACAGAACCTTCCTTAACCACCTCACTTTCCATGTGCTCCTCTTAGCACAGGTTTCACCATATCAAACACAGAATCCACTGACACTCAGAAGAGTGGATGACCTTCAGAGAGGGCAGGGGAAGCAGTTGCCAGGAACCAGCCCCAAGTCTGTTCAGTGCCAGGATTTCCCTCCAGGTGACACTGAGGTTAAATGGGGAGGTTGTTGCTGAGGACTGCAGCCCAGACAGGATGAGCTATAAGGCTTGGAAACGCAAGTGCCCAGGCTCTGAGCTGCCAAACGACACATGTCACTTCAGGCCTGAAGCTATGCTCCGTCCAATAATGAAGAAATGGGTATTTACTATCCAGTGATCTAGATCCAGACCTGGCAGTTGGGAAAGCCAAGTCTTAGCTGAACACAGCATTCTCTTGCTCAGCCCCACCTCTTCTAGAAATCACCACATGGCTGCCACTCAGGCTCCATGTGCCACCTCAGTGTCTGCCGAGTGAAATCAGCAGGGCTGGTTCTGTTGATTCTTTTCAATGTTGATGGGCTATCAAGTATTTGTGCAAATATTCTTGGAACTGATACGGAAGAAGTTTTCTTTTTTCTTTTTTTTTGAGTTGGAGTCTCACTCCGTCGCCCAGACTGGAGTGCAGTGGCCACTCCCGGCCACCACAGCCTTGACCTGCTTGGCTCCGGTGATCCTTCCGCCTCAGCCTTCCGAGTAGCTGGAACTACAGGCGTGCGCTACCACACCCGGCTAATTTTTTGATTTATTGTAAAGATGAGGTCTCGCCAAGTTGCCCAGGTGGGTTTCGAACCCGCAGGCTCAGGTAATCCACTCACCTCAGGCTCCCAAGGCGCGGGATTAGAGGCTGAGCCACCGAGCCTGGCTGGGAAGAAGTTTTCAAATTGAATCAGTAAGGAAATGCTAAATTTATGAAGATGATGACTTGGAATTAAGATTGTTACCACATACAGGTTTTTACTCCTAATTTTGTCTATAGTTTGAAAGGGCAATTTGGTTGAAAAACTCAGTGTAAGAGACCATACGTTCTAAGAGGTCACAAAAGAACTGGACACTTGTTTGGCCAAACCAAGAACGGGTCAGATTACCTTGCTTAGTCCTAAGTATGTCACCATGGACATGACTGGCGCTGCCAATGCGAACACCAGCAAGTGCTTTCGGATTCGATTCCGCTCCAGGCCTGCGTGCATTAGGAAGGAGACCAGCCCGAAAGCTGCCGGCGCCTAGAAATAAAAGTATCCCTCAACATCACTTGCTTCTACATCAAGAAGTACATGTCATTTGACTATAATTTCTCATACAAAACAAACAGGCATATTACCAAGCCTGAGCTGTGCCTTTTATGAATTAATGCTCTAAACTAAGAAGATTCATTCTATTTGTGTTTCTTGGATAGTAGAAAAAAGGAAACAGTCAAGAAAACCACTTTTGAACAAAAATTACCATGAAATATAGAAATCTGAAGAGAACTTAACGGTTTGTATATATGACCACATACACAGAGTTTAAAATCTTTCAACTAAAAGTTTAAGAAAATGGTAACTAAGTAGCTATGTACAGATTTATTCAATCCTCCAAAACAAAAAGCAATTATGAAACTATAAAGTTTTCCCACCCCAGAAAAACATTAAGGACCATGAGAAAATGGAACATATTCAGTATCAAATCTAACACCAAATGCCACGTACTTTATGTAGCATGATGGCCACAAACACAATCAACTGGACACTGGTCTGTGAAGTAGAAGCTGCCGCTCCCAGAGCCACGCCATCAGCTACATTTGGAAAAAATGAGACATAAAATGCCATAAATTTCAAAAACAACAACGGTGTAGTGGCGAATGTGTGGGCTGTATGATCAGGCAGAGCTGGACTTGACTCCAGGAAGGTTACTTAACTTTTCTGAACTTCAGCCTCCTTATCTTTAAAATGGGTTCAATCACATATGTATTTTTTAGGGTTTTCATGAGGATTAAATGAGATAACCTATGGAAAGAGCTTTGCCCCCAGAGTATTCAATATGCTAGTTATTTTGGTTGTTGTTATTTTTAAAAGTACAACGCTCAAAAAGCCACTGATTAATCAAACTGTAACATGAGAAATATCAAAGAAGGATTTCAAAGGAAGAATCTATTCATCTTAAGGATAAAGAAACAAAATAAAGCTACTAGGACTCTATCGACATGATTTATACATAATGAGTAAATATTGGCTGAATGGGTGAATTTTGTTCGAAAAGCATGTCACACTAGAGAGGACCAGATAATAGTGCGCCACCTTCTCCTATCCTGTCACTGACAGAATCCTACTCTTGGGACCAGGTCTAGGTTATGATTCCCAGGTGTGCCTGTCAGCAATGCTGGGACTTCTGGATTCTACTATAGACCACCGCTGCTTAAACTGGCACTCTGGGGATAAACTGGTCACAGGGCTGTTCAGGACTAAAGTGCCAAGGTGCTTTCCAGATGGGGTTCTAGGGCAGAGGGCGACAAACTTTTTCTTTCATTTTTTTTTAAAGCAGGATTTATTGAGAGAACAGAAAAGCTCCCACAGTAGGAGGGGGCCCAAAGGGGTTACCCAACAAATTTTTTCTTAAAGAGCCAGACAGTAAATATTTTAGGCTTCGGGGGCTATTTGGTCTTGTGCAAACACTCAGCTGCTACTGTTGTGCAAAACCAGTCACAGATGTCACATAAATATGTGAGCATGGCTTTGTGCCAAAAAAACTCGGTGGCTCAGACAGTAATCCCGCGCTTTGGGAGGCTGAGGTGAGTGCATTGCCTGAACCCGCAGGTTCGAGATTCTCCTGGGCAACTTGGCGAGACTTCATCTCTACAATAAATCAAAAAATTAGCCGGGTGTGGTAGCGCGCGCCTGTAGTTC
>CAUYQG010280871.1:0-11075 GCA_963574415.1 Tarsius wallacei | reverse complement strand
ACCATGCCCGGCTAATTTTTTGATTTATTGTAGAGATGAGGTCTCGCTTGCCCAGGCGGGTCTCGAACCCGCGGGCTCAGGCAATCCACTCACCTCAGCCTCCCAAAGCACGGGATTACAGGCTGAGCCACCGAGCCCGGCTGAGACCTTATCTTTACAAAAAATTAGCCGGGTGTGTTGGTATGCACTTGTGGTCTCAGCCACTTGGGAGGCTGAGGTAGATGGTACTATAGGCATGCAGCACCGTGCCCAGCCCCTTAACTTTTGGTATTTATTATGCTACTAACTTTTCTTAAGAAGTCTTTGTGTTATCTGGGGGAATATTGTACTATTACTCAGCAGTTCCAGTATTTAAAATGAAAGGTAAGTTCACAGTTCCTGTTTTTTAACTTGATTATGGAAGATTTTAAGTATGGAACCAATTAATCCATCTTCTGGCTTGGACATTTAAAAAGTATTGTCAGCTGGGCATGGGGGCTCATGCCTATAATCCCAGCACTTTGGGAGGCTGAGGTGAGAGGATTGCCTGAGCCCATGGATTTAAGACCAGCCTGGGCAACTTGGTGAAACTTCATCTCTACAATAAATCAAAAAATTAGCTAGCTCTGGTGGTGCGTGCCTGTAGTTCCAGCTACTTGGAAGGCTGAGGCGGAAGGATCACCTGAGCCCAAGCAGGTTAAGGCTGCCATGGCTGTGAGTGTGCCACTGCACTCCAGCCTGGGCGACAGAGTGAGACTCCAACTCAAAAAAAAAAAAAAGTATTGTCAGTCTTGTTTGACCTATTTACCTCCACACTGTTTTGGGTGAAAGGCCCCCCAGTTTTTTAAAATTATGAAATACAGGCTGGGCTGAGTGGCTCAGCCTGTAATCCCAGCACTTTGGGAGACTGAGTAGATTGCCTGAGCCCGCAGGTTCGAGACCCGCCTGGGTAACTTGGCGAGACCGCATCTCTACAATAAATAAAAAACTAGCCGGGCGTGGTAGTGCGTGCCTATAGTTCCAGCTACTGGAAGGCTGAGGCGGAAGGATTGCCGGATTCCAGCAGGTCGAGGATGCAGTGGCCGGGAGCATGCTACTGCACTCCAGTCTGGTTGACAGAGTGAGACTCCAACTCAGAAAAAATAAAATACATGTAACAATTTATCCTCATAGCCATTTTTCAGTATATATATAGTTCAGTGTTCTTAAATAGGGGTATGCAACTATCAGCCACCATCCATCTCCTGAACTCTTTCCATCTTGTCAAACAAATTTTATACCGATTAAACAATACTTCCCAGCCGACCTCGGTGGCTCAGCCTGTAATCCCGCGCTTTGGGAGGCTGAGGTGAGTGGATTGCCTGAGCCCGTGGTTTCGAGACCTGTCTGGGCAACTTGGTGAGACCTCATCTCTACAGTAAATCAAGAAATTAGCCAGGTTTGGTAGCATGTGCCTGTAGTTCCAGCTACTTGGAAGGCTGAGGCGGAAGGATTGCTGGAGCCCAGCCGGTCGAGGCTGTGTGACAGAGTGAGACTCCAACTCAAAAAAAAAACAAACAGAAAAACAATACTTCCCCATTCATCTCTCCCATTAGCCCCTGGCAACCACTGTTTTACTTTGTCTCTAATTTTAGCTAGAATCATGCAGTATTTGTGTTTTTGTAGTTGGCTTATTTCATTTAAGCATAATGTTCTTTTTTTTTTTTGAGTTGGAGTCTCACTCTGTCGTCCAGACTGGAGTGCAGTGACCACTCCTGGCCACCGCAGCCTTGACCTGCTGGGCTCTGGCGATCCTTCTGCCTCAGCCTTCCAAGTAGCTGGAACTACAGGCACGCGCTACCACGCCCAGCTAATTTTTTTGGTTTATTGTAGAGATGAGGTCTCGCCAAGTTGGCCAGGCGGGTCTCGAACCTGCGGGCTCAGGCAATCCACTCACCTCAGCCTCTCAAGGCGCGGGATTACAGGCTGAGCCACCGAGCCCAGCTGAGCATAATGTTCTTAACGTTCATTCCTTTTAAAGGCTGAGTAATATTTCATTGTATCTGTATACCACATTTTCATTGTCCATTCTCCTGTGATGGACACTTAGGTTGTGTCCACGTTTTAGCTATTGTGAATAATGCTGCTATGAACAGGGTGTATAAATATCTTGACCCTGTTTTTACTTCTTTTGTGGAATTGTCAGATCATAAGATAATTTTGTTTGACTTGCTGAGGAATGGCCATGCTGTTTTTCATAAAGGCTGTACTATTTCAAATTCCCACCAACAGTGTATAAGGATTCCAGTTATTCCACATCCTTGCCAACACTTATTTTCTGGTTTTTTGAGATATTCCAATGGGTGTGAGAGGTTGTACCTTACTGTAGTTTTGGTTTTTATTTCCCTAATGGTTAGTGATGTTGAGGACCTTTTCATGTGCTTATTAGCCATTTGTAAAGCTTTGGAGAAGTGTCTAAGTACTTTGCAAAGTTTTGAACCTAGTTGGTTTTCTTTTGTTGTGGTTGTTTTAGTTTTCTGTGTTAATCTGTTACCAGATATATAATTTGCATATGCTTTCTCCCATTCTGTGGGGTGCTTTTTTATTCTGTTGATAGTATCTTTTGCTACATGATATTTAAATTTTTTTTCCGAATCAGAGTCTTATTCTGTGCCTAGGCTGAAGAGCAGTGGCACGCTTATGGCCACTGCAGCCTCAGCCTGCTGGGCTCAGGTGATCCTTCCACCTCAGCCTTCCAAGTAGTTGGAATTACAGGCACACACCACCACGCCTGGCTAATTTTTTGGTTTATTGTAGAGATGAGGTCTTGCAAAGTTTCCTAGGCTAGTCTCAAACCCGTGGGCTCAGGCAGTCCTCTCACCTCAGCCTCCCAAAGTGCTAGGATTATAGGCTTGAGCACTGTGCCCGACCTTTATTGTTATTTTTTTGAGTTGGAGTCTCACTCCGTACCCAGGCTAGAGTGCAGTGGCACGTTCACAGCCACTGCAGCCTCAACCTGCTGGACTCCGGCAATCCTTCTGCCTCAGCCTTCCAGGTACCTGGAACTATAGGCTCATGCCACTGTGCCCAACTCATATTTGGTTTATTGTAGAGATGAGGTCTCGTCAAGTTGCCCGGACTGGTCTGGAACCTGTGGGCTCAGGCAGTCCACTCACGTCGGCCTCCCAAAGTGCTGGGATTACAGGCTGAGCCGTTGAGCCTGGCTGATATTTTTAAATTTCATGAAGTCTATTTTGTCTGTTGTTTTTGTTGCTTTTGCCTTTGGTGTCATACTCAAATTCCAGGTATTATACCATTTCACCAGTACTGTCAAGTATGTTAGAGTGATGGCTCTTGATATACATGCCCAGGACATGTAACTATGCCTCCTTCAAAGTAGTTGCCTGAGAATGCTTAGTTTGGTGAGACTCTCTTTGATTTGTCTTCAAAGGTTTCTAACACTAGACCTAACTTTTGAGGTGGTGAACCTTTGATTTTGAAATGGTCTAAAGTCATTTGTAGTCAAGTCTGTTGAAATAAGATAAATTGATGAAAGTTATGTGATGAAAGTTGTGTGTCAGAGTGCTTATCTATTCGTTTATTTTTGAGTTGGAGTCTCTGTCACCCAGGCTGGAGTGCAGTGGCATGCTCACAGCCACCACACCTTGACCTGCTGGGCTCAGGTGATTCTTCCACCTCAGCCTTCCAGGTACCTGGAACTACAGGCATGTGCCACCATGCCCAGCTAATTTTTTGACTTATTATAGAGACAAGGTCTCACCATGTTTCCCAGGCTGTTGTTGAATCTCTGGACTCAGCCTCCCAAAGTACTGGGATTACAGACTTGAGCCACCGCTTCTGGCCAGAGTGCTAACTTAAACTGAATTGATTTGCCTTTCCTGGGTAATATTGCACTGAAGGATATCAAGTGTTTGAGATGCTGATATTTTAGAACGTTCATTTAAAAATTGTGCTCATAAGAAAGGGAGGGGAGATGAATAAGTTGCATCCTTGATAGTTGAGGTAAGTGAAAACTTTCCTTTGGTCTGCAAAATGAGTTGAGGGTCAAATATAAAAAAACTTTTAGTATTTTGTAAAACTCAGTTACAAATGTTAAGATGATAATGCTTACAAATAAGGTATAAGAGCTGAAGTTGAACATGTAGGAAAAATAAGTAGCTCCTTTAACTTCTGATGTCCTTTTTAAAAATCATTGCTATGCCTCTTCTGTGGATGGAGAATTTGCTAGCATAAAAACACACCTTCAGGCAACTCTAGGCTAGTGCATGGAATTTAAGAAATTTGTTTACTACCTCCACAGGTAGCAGGTTATTGGCATAGGCAATTCACTAGATTTGGGCTGGGCCCTGGAATAAAAAAATTTTTTTTTAACTCAGTAGGTGGTTTTAATTGCCAGCTAGAATTGGCAAAAGTTCTAGGAAGCTTTCCTCAGCTTAATCCTTTTTCTTTTCTCTGCCACTTCTGTATTATGAAGGAGTCACGCAATAATTCAAGAGAGTGTATTTTTTTCCTTTCCCCTGTGAAGTACCTTCCATAGGCAGAGTATTTGGCTTACTTAATGGGAGATTTACTTGGACAGGGTGAGTCTTTTCCTATAAAGACTTTAATCAAGTAGAAAAGAAAACAGTAAGTTTATGAGACAAAATTTTAAATGTCATGAGGATACAGATAACTAGGGAGGGAGAGGATTTCTAATGAGGTAAAGATAAAAGTAAGCGGAGGATGTTTTCATGGAGACAGCAGTGTTGAAACCGGGTTTTGATTAATGGGGGAAGATTTTTTACTTATATGAAAATGCAGAGAAAAGAAAGGTAAAGGGTAGTAAAGTAGAATCATGAGTAAATAGAAATACAGGACGGGATCTAGTTTGGATATGGTGAGGGAATATATCAAAGAGAAGAAAAATAAGTTGCTGCCAGATTATGGAATTGTTTATTTCAGTCTGGTGGCAGAGGAGCTGCTGAATATCAAGGAAATAGGTTGGTGAAGAGGGAATAACTTAAACGGACAGATGACATGAGTACTAATGCTGTATTCCCAGTTTGTACTCAGGCAAATCGTTTATCATTTTTAAGCCTGAGTTTCTGAGTTTTATGAGTAACAGCTTTTGTCTCGTCAGGTTATTCTCAGATGCTTTAAAAACTGATTTAGTGTTAAACAATTCACTGGGTGTGATAGCTCACACCTATAAGACCAGCACTTTGGAAGACTGAGGTGGGAGGATTGCTTGAGCACAGGAGTTGAAGACCAGAGTGGACCCATGTGATGGTATGTGCCTGTAGTCCAAGCTACTTGGAGGCTGAGGCAACAGGTTTGCTTGAGCCTAGGAATTCAAGGTTGCAGTGGGCTATGATCATGCCAGTGCACTCGGGCCTGGGTAACGGGAAAAAAAGTATTAAGCAATTTACTTACAGATCTGTGTTCAGGTAGATTAATATGGCACCAATTTGCAGTGTAAAGGAAGCCATTATTCTGGTAACCAGACGTAGACTATCAGTTAATTCTTGGAATAGTATACTCAGAGAAAAAACAAAAGTCTTCTACTTTGCAACCATGTAAATGTTCACAGTGTTCAAAAATAAACTTGTTTTATATAACTTTTTTTTTTTGAGTTGGAGTCTCACTCTGTCGCCCAGACTGGAGTGCAGTGGCCACTCCAGTCCCATTTTTTTTAAAGAAAATATTAAGATTCTAAGGAAAAGCAAAAATAATGTTTTAGATTGGGAAAAAGCATAAGTAAGGGAACTGATAGAATATATTTCTACATCTATAGAATTTGGGAAACAGGATATGAGAAGACAAGTTTTGGTTGATTCATCCACAAAACTGACAGATTGTGTATATAATTTGGATATTTGTTCACAGAATGATCTAAATATTAAATTTTCTCCTTTTAACACAATACTAAAGTATTTTCACGTTTACTGCATTTTACTGTAGTTATTCAGTATACCCTGCATTACCACTGTCTAACTTATTAACATGTGCCTGCAGATATGACAGTTTTAAGAAAATGTTCTTTGGCTTCATCCCTGGTTGAATTTCCTAGACTGGCCGGGCTTGGTGGTTCACATCTGTAATCCCAGCACTGGGAGGCCGAGATGAGAGGATTGACCTGAGCCCACGGGTTGACCAGCCTGGGCAACTTGGCAAGATCTCATCTCTACAATAAATAAAAAAATTAGCCGGATGTGGTGGCGCCTGCCTGTAGTTCCATCTACTTGGAAGGCTGAGGCAGAAGCATCACCTGAACCCAGCAGCTTGAGGCCTGGGTGACAGAGTGAGACTTAGACTCAAAAAAAAAAAAAAAAAAAAAAAAGCTGACATTTACCCCCAGTTTTTTTGTTTTGTTTGTTTTTTGTTTTGAGTTGGAGTCTCACTCCTTCGCCCAGACTGGAGTGCAGTGGCACGCTCTCAGCCACCGCAGCCTTGACCCGCTGGGCTCTGGTGATCCTTCTGCCTCAGCCTTCCAGGTAGCCAGAGTTACAGGCATGTGCTACCACGCCCAGCTGATTTTTTTTTTTTAATTTATTGTAGAGATGAGGTCTTGCCAAGTTGCCCATGCGGGTCTTGAACCTGCGGGCTCAAGCAATCCACTCACCTCGGCCTCCCAAAGCACTGAGATTACAGGCTGAGCCACCAAGCCCAGCCTTCCCCCCAGTTTTTACTAGCTTAAGTCCTGAGGGTGAGGGAGAGAATTATTCAAGCACTGATATAGTAGTAACAGAAGCAGAAATTGTCTGTTACTATATCAGTTTCATTCCAAGCAACTTGAATTTGATATTTTGCTCTTAAAAAACAAATAGGATTAGAATAACCATAGCAATAGAAAAGAAAAATAACTTGGAGTCCCAAGTTTATATTGTGTGTATTTAGTGGTGGTCCAGATAATTATGCTTATCCTAGTTTTGTTGTAGCTTCACAGGAAAAGTGTTCATTAAGAGTCTACTGAAGCCAGGCTTGGTGGCTCAGCCTGTAATTCCGCGCCTTGGGAGGCTGTGGTGAGTGGGTTGCCTGAGCCCACGGATTCGAGACCCACCTGGGCAACTTGGCGAGACATCATCTCTACAATAAATTTTTTTTTAAAAATCACCTGGGCGTGGTAGTGCATGCCTGTAGTTCCAGCTACTTGGAAGGCTGAGGCAGAAGGATCACCGGAGTCCAGCAGGTTGAGGCTGCAGTGGCCGGGAGCGGCCACTGCACTCCAGTCTGGGCGACAGACTCCAACTCAAAAAATGTATATATATTAGTTGGGCGTGGTGGCGTGCACCCGTGGTTCCAGCTACTTGGAAGGCTGAGTCAGAAGGATCGTCTGAGCCCAGCAGGTAGAGGCTGTGGTGACTGTGAGCATGCCACTGTACTCCAGCCTGGGCAACAGTAAGACTCCAACTAAAAAAAAAAAAATCAGAATTAGGAAGGAAAAAGCAGAATTTAAATTTTTAGTGTTACCACACTTGCTGAATTTTACAGAATTTGGTCTAAAATGGTATAATAAGGAATTGGAAAGCACGATTGGTAAATTATTCGCAGGTTCTTGTGGGAATCAGCTTATTTGGCCTCATATTTGATTTATTTTCTATCTGGAGGAGTCATGTACTGTGTTAATTTAGATGTTGATTTTTTTAAAATTTTCTGTTAACTGAGACTATAATAACATTCCATTTTAATGCAAAAAATAAGCTTCTAGTTGGCTCTAGTCCTCTTAGCTTCCATCTTTTTCTTTGAGGGATTTTAGAAGTGCCAAATCTGTGTAGTTGGACTATATGAACTTACTGGGTTTTGTAGGTCAAAAGAAATTGTCAATGAGTCTGCCTAATACTATGTATTATTACTTTCTGGTTGATTTATGAATATTTGTTCAGATCAGTACTGTACCAAGTACTGTGTCGGCAGTGGTGATAGTAGATAAAAAGAGAGGGAGGGAGCCAGGCATCATGGCTTACATCTGTAATCCTAGCATTTTGAAAGACTGAGTGGGGAGAATTGCTTGAAGCCAGTAGTCTGAGACCAGCCTGGGCAACATAGCAAGACCATGTCTCTACAAAAAATTTTTTAAAAAATTGGCCAGGTGTGGTGTTCGCCTATAGTCCCAGCTACTCTGGAGGCTGAGGATAAAGGATTGCTTGAGCACAGGAGATCGAGTCTGCGATGAGCTATGATCATATCACTGCACTTCAACCTGATTGACAGAGTGAGACCTCAACTCAAGAAAAATTGGGAGATTTGTGTCATTAAGAAACTTGGTTTAATAGGGAAACATGCATGGAAAGAAATACATCACTGGTATGATTGCTCTGTAGAAAAACATATATTACACTGTTGAAACTCAGGGTGAGGGAAGGGTAGTGAGGATTCCAAAAATAAGTTAGTATATTTATTGTACAGATAGAGTAAGACATAGTGTTTGAAGATTGCCGGCTTGTTTGATGATTCAGCTTGTTTCAAGGAAGGTGAATGGTCCAAGTTTAAAATTCTTCTCACTTAGTAATCAAATGTATTTATTGATGTTCCAGTTACTGTGGCAAGTGCTAGAAGCAAAAACAGTACAAATATAAATTCAGTCTCACATTCTAGTAGCTTTTCCTATAGGCAGTGAGAATCCATTGAAGTGTTTTGAGCAGTGTGGTCACTTTATATTTTAGGTTTATATTTTTAAAAGTAGAGAACGGTTAGCCAGATTGTAAAAGACAGAAGGTAAAGCTGACTAATGGCAAAAAAGGCCAGTTAAAAGACAACTTAGTAAATGCCCATTAGACATCACTGCTTGAGGCAGGGCAGTGACATTGGGCTAAAAAAAGGGATAGGTGACTAGAAAGATTTGTTATAGTTGAACACTTCCTCCTTAAATTTCTTATTTCCTTGACTACCTACTGTCCTCTATCCTACATCTTCAGAATAACCCTCCTGGTATCATTCTCTGTTTCTCAAATGACTTTCCTTGAGTCCCTTTTCATGTTACACAAACATTCCAATTCTATCATTACATATTAGGCTTAAGACTTTTTTAGCTGCAGTTACTCTACTGAGTTAAGGCCACATGTTTTCAACATCATCACTTCACTCCAATTCTGTATATGTAAAATTGAATTCATTCTCTTCCCAAACTTACTTTCTCGCCTCTCCTATCAGTGAAGCATTAACCTAGTTTGTTATTAGATTATATGAATCCTTTCTCTGAGATCTCCATTTTTTTTTTTTTCATCTCTGACATAACCATCTTAATTTCTTTGCAGTGACATTTATTGCGCTCTCTCTTTTCTTTTTTTTTTTGAGTTGGAGTCTCACTCCGTCGCCCGGACTGGAGTGTAGTGGCCACTCCCGGCCACCGCAGCCTCGACCTGCTGGGCTCTGGCGATCCTTCCACCTCAGCCTTCCGAGTAGCTGGAACTACAGGCGTGCGCTACCACGCCCGGCTAATTTTTTGATTTATCGTAGAGATGAGGTCTCGCCAAGTTGCCCAGGCGGGTCTTGAACCCGCAGGCTCAGGCAATCCACTCACCTCAGCCTCCCAAGGCACGGGACTACAGGCTGAGCCACCGAGCCCAGCTAGGGCTCTCTATTTTCATGTCATCTGTTCTCCTCAGTTGTCTTTAGGAATCATTACTAATATTTAGTACAACAACCTCGGATTTCTTCAGTGGCTGCCCTTCACCTGTATGATTAAATAATAAACTTTCCTTCATATATACCTTTTTTGCTCCATCCCCTGAGTAGTATTCTTCCTCAAAATCTTTCACTTTTTAGTAACTTTCAGCCTTTCTACATTACTTGTGGCTACTAAAGCATGGGTCAGTAAACTTAACTATATGAAGAGTCAGAAAGTAAATATTAGGCTTTGTGAACCATAGGGTCTTTGTTGCAGCTACTCAGTACTTGGTTCTGCATTGTAGCTCAAAAGCAGTCATAGATGGTATATAAACAGTGGGTGTGGCTGTGTTCCATTAAAACTTTATTTGCAAAAACAGGTGGTAGATAGGAACCCAGTTTACTGTCCCCCGCTCTAACGCACTTTGTTCTTGTATACTCAACTTACGTATTATGATTTTGTATAGTTTAAATTGCCTTCTATAGCCTTCTTTATACTGTTCACTTGTTTAGCTTCTCTTATAATTGTTAAAACATTAAATTACACAAAGTAACATTTTCATATTCAAAATCTGAGTTGAGACTTTTATAATCTAAAAGAGGGCAAAATGTAATGTCAGTTCTTTCTTATATGTTCTATCACGATTTAGTATTACTTGTCAGTCTTAGTAGGGTTGTTTAAGGATGGCGTATTATGAAAATATTGTTTTCTCTTCCTTCTGATTTAACCCTTTTGAGTTTCATGGAAACTTAGATTTCTTCTATTTTTTTTATTTATTTGATTTTTTTTTTTTTTTTAAGATAGGATCTTTGTTGCCCAGGCTGGAGTTTCAGAGGCACTATCATAGCTCACTGTACCCTCAACCTCCTGGGCTCAAGTGATCCTCCCACCTTAGCCTCCCAAAGTAGCTAGGACTGTGGGCACACACAGACACACCTGGCTAATTTTTAAATTTTTTTGTAGAGATGGGATCTCTCTGTCTTGTCCTGGCTGGTCTTAAGTTCCTGGGCTCAAGCAATCCTCTCGCCTCAGGCCTCAGTCTCCTGCAATGCTGGGATTACAGTTGTGTGAGCCACCACGCCAGGCCATGAAACTTTTAAATTTTGATCAAGAATATGAAATTGCTGATAGTCTAGAAGTACTTCATGTTAAAGAGCAGGAAGAAGAATTACATATGCTTCCAGTTCAGCACTTCAGATAATGTTGATTTATTTCTTGACTGGAAGCTAGGCCTGCCCATGGCTACATCATGCATCCCTTTTTCTACTTCAAAAGACATGATCAGATTCATCAGAGCTCCCCTTTGAGGGTAATAAAATTTTCTTACCATAATAATTTAGAAATGTATAGTATAGCCGGGCTCAGTGGCTCAGCCTGTAATCCCGCGCTTTGGGAGGCTGAGGTGAGTGGATTGCCTGAGCCCGCGGGTTCGAGACCCGCCTGGGCAACTTGGCAAGACCTCATCTCTACAATAAATCAAAAAATTAGCCAGGTGTGGTAGTGCATGCCT
>CAUYQG010280863.1:0-22238 GCA_963574415.1 Tarsius wallacei | reverse complement strand
CAGGCTGTTTTGATTATTGTAGACTTATAATAAAGTTTAAAGTCTGGAAGTGTGATACCCCCCACTTTGTTTCTTTTGCTGAGGATTCTTTTAGCTATTCATGGTCGTTTTTGTTTCCATATGAATTTCTATATTGTCGTTTCCAGGTCTGAGAAGAATGATGATGGTAGTTTAATGGGTATTTCTTTGAATCTGTAGTTGAATCTGAAGTTTGTGTTAAATAGTTATTTATTGATATTGTGTCAATAGCATTAACTATAGAATGTTGTGTATATTTCTTTTTTTTCCCGTGTGTGTGTGTGTGTGTGTGTGTGTGTGTGTGTGTGTGTGTATGTAAGAGTCAGAGTCTTACTTTGTCACCTAGGCTGGAGTGCAGTGGCATGATCATAGTTCAAACTCCTGGGCTTAAGTGATCCTCCCGCTTCAGCCTCCCAAGCAGCTAGAACTATAGGTATGCACCATCATGCCTGACTAATTTTTAAAATTTTTTTGTAGAGATGGGGTATTGCAATGTTGCCCAGGCTGGTTGCAAACTCCTGCCCTCATGTGATCCTCCCAACTTGGCCTCCCCAAATGCTGGAATTACAGAAATGAGCCACTGCACTCCCACCTGCTGTGTATATTTTTGTGCCTCTAATTCTGTGACATTTGTATTATACCATGTGTACATCTCATTAAGAGTATTGGAACCAATGTCTTTCCCATGAATTTAATTTTGTTAATGTATTACAGTATCACTACAATTAACTGGAAGCATATCACATTCAATTTTATATAAAATAAAATAACTACTCTTCCAAACTTCAATACAAAAATTTTTTTGACCAAAGCTCTAAGTAGCTATGATGCCATTAAATGAAGTAAATAATAGAAGTTAAACTATGCAATTAGCATAAAATCAAAACTTATAAGGTACCATTATAAGTGAAGTGAATAGTCCTCATTAGATGCAATGATTAGTGAATTCAAGCTTTCTAAGCCTGCTGTGGTTACTGATACTTTATATGTGTTCAAATGAGCAGGTTTTAGAAATATATTTTGAATGATGACTTAACCCACACGGGTTTTAATAAGCTCTAGTATAAATGATGATACAAATTATTTTTGCATATTTTGTCTATCTTCATAGCACTTGGTGACAATTCTGTGGGATAAGTAAATTGATTTTGACCTACCAAAATTCAAATTTTATGAAAGAATAAAAACTGATCTGTATCACTGAGTTTCTTTTTGTAGCCAACTGATTCCCTTAGATATCCGAGTACATTTCTGAAATTTAAACTGTTGTCTAGAGAAATAATATTCTGTGTGAGCTAGTTGGTATTGGACTTAGAAACAGGAAAAAATTGTGTTTTTTTTCCTGGGTCCTTTGGCAAGCCACCTATCACTACTCTGCTCAACTTCATCTCTAGAACAGAGAATAAAATTGGAATTTTCCTTACCACATCCATCCTCAGACAGAATTATGTGTGTGGGGAGGGGGGAGCATTTCAGGTTTTCTCTGTGTTCTTTTCCACCCGAAGAACAAACCTAAGAATGTTCTGTGATGCCCTAACATATACATTTGAAGCAGGGAAAAAGATAAGAGTAATTGACTGCTCTTTTGAAAAATCAGAATTTATCCCCCCTTTAGTAATTCTGAATCTATTAAAATCTCCTTCTTTTTATATTATCACAAATATCATCCTAAATCAAGTTTTAGCTTTGTTTACCCTAATTTTAAAACTAATAAACCTTTGGACAGTAGTGTTTAAAATTGATTCCATAATTGTTTTCTTTCCTAAGTTACATTTTCTAAGTATATCTGACTTTAATAAAGTTTTTTTAAGTTGTTGAGAAAATTTTGTCTTTGGATTGTTAATATGTTATAAAATATATTTGTTTTAGATTTTTAATGCAAAAAGTTTTTCTAAGCTTGTACAGATATATTAACTGCACCTACAAAATTAAATGTGAGTTTATTTTTCAATTTTAGGGCACTAAACATGAAGAACTACAAGACTACTTCGGTACAGTCCTATTAGTAACCGAAAGACAAGCGGCTTTGTAGATCCTAACTACTATTAATTCATTCTCAAGATATTATTTGAAAAAATTAAGATGTCATGGAGCACGTAGCTCAAGCATTGAAAAAAACGTTTCAACCTGCAACTCTAATCATTTTATTTAATACCACTACTTAATTAATAAATAGTATTTGCTTATAATTTAACATGTTATTGCTTATCTGCTTTTAGATCCATGTTTCTGAGCAGAATATAATGTAAAGAAATTTTAGAAAATCCTGAATGTAGTTTATCATCTGAAAGCTTTTACTCCTAATGTCAAAAAAAAATTGCAGGGTTGGAGTGTAAGGATGGAGGTGGGGGCAGGAGTGCAAATACACTTGCTCTTTCTTTTTAGAGGTACTGAAAGTTAGACTGATAGCTATCCATGTGTCATAGCCCATGAAAGCATCCCTAACATCAAAGGATTTAAGATCCATTTATATTTCACAGATTTATGTATAACACGTTATACTGTAAGACAAGCCTCAGTCATGTGGCATCATGCCTTCTGTTTGTGGCTTTTGTACAGTCTGGAAGTGTGACAGAAAGCTAAGATTATTTGGCCAATGGCAGCACCAAGATGAGTTCCTAGGGGTGTGGGGGGTGCATCTGCTAGTTCTGTGTCTTATAAATACGACAAAGTAACAGGATGAGGTATGGATGAGTGTTCGTCTCTGTCCAAAGCTGCCTCTCCTGGGGCATCCCACCTAAGTCCGCCTCTAGTTCCCAAGTGAGCTCTTCTTCACGTGCTCTGTGTCTTTTAAAATATCTGCTCTTAAATGATATGATTAAAATATACTACTGTGATTCATAGTGATGCCTTTTTCAATAGGAGCAGACCAGTGGTGGTATTTGTATTTTAAAAAGGAAAATAATTTTTAAGTATCTGAATTTAAAATAACATATTGAGAAAGTTATTTTTGGTCAATCGTGCTTTCTTTGTACTTGTCCATCTTCCAGTCCAGGCTTCTCAGAGCTGGAAATCAGATTGTAGAGAGGCAGTGGGACTCTTCTTTTGGGCCCATATTTTTTCAGTGGGGGGAACTCTATGTCAAGCCAGGTATACAGCTGGCTTTTGAAAGGGTGCAGATGGTAGAAGAATTTTTCTAATGCTAAATTGTGTTTTTTTAAAATTTCATGCCTCATAAGTAGATATTATGCAATGGACATCTTAAAAACATTACCAAGGCAATAATGTGACACAAAGGGTGATACATTTATCATCAGAATAGGACTGACCTTAACAGGTGAACATAATTTAATGCAATTTTCATTTAATTTTCATAAATGTTATCGAACAACCCTTAGAAATATGCATATTCTTTTGTGATAAGAGGTTTATATTTCCAGATACTATAATCCATGTTAGATTTTTAAATTATAATTGTTCATTTTACCTGTCTTTTGTTAGTGACATTAAATTTTTATGAATACGCCTTTTTAAAGCAATGCACATTTCATTTAGCAGTCATAATGGAACACTCATTGAATGCCTAACTAAAAAATATGACAAGTAGTATGACAATTGGCAGACTTTATCCAGAATTCACGTAAATGCCATGTGTTACTTTACAGAAAAGCAAATGCAGAAACCAGAGAAGGGAACAGTGAAGCTTGTGGAAAAATTAAGATTTTTCCATGTCAGTGGAGGAACACACTGCATTTGAGAGGTGCAAACTAGTTATGATGCCCATTGTTTTCTTATGATTACTGTCTCTTCTTTTAATTTTGAAAATACAAGACAGCAGTAGGTAGTTTCTTGTGGAACAACTTTCTTTTTTTTTTTTTTTTTGGGTTGGTGTCTCACTCCGTCAACCAGGCTGGAATGCAATGGCAGCTCCCGGCCACCACAGTCTCGACCTGCTGGGCTCAGGCGATCCTTCTGCCTCAGCCTTTCAAGTAGTTGGAACCACAGGCACATACTACCATGCCCGGCTAATTTTTTGATTTATTGTAGAGCTGAGGTCTCGCCAAGTTGCCCAGGCAGGTCTCGAACCTCTGAGCTCAGGCAGTTCTTTCGCCCTGGTCCCCCAAAGTGCTGGGATTACAGGCTTGAGCCATGGTGCCCAGCCCAACTTTACTTCTTAAACTCAGCCATGACACTGGCATTCTGCCTCTTAGACAACTGGTTATCTACCCTCCCATCATGAAGCCTTTGTGACTCGAGTAGTTTTCTGCATCCACCATCCATGGAAGAAATAAACTTGCTAAGCCAACCATTAATCTCTGCTGTAAACCATCCAACTGCATGATTGAGGCTCAAAATTGAAGCAAAGGTTGTGGATGTTGACCTGATCGTGGAAGAAAGGCAACTTTAAAAGAGACTTGGATCAACTAGACTTTCCAGAGGAACGGGAGGAAAATTGAGCAGTAACCTATCTTTTTTTTTTTTTTCTTTGGTAAGACGATTTATTTTTCTTCGGTTATAGACCCAGTAATGGTATTGCTGGGTCAAATGGTAGTTCTATTTTTGAGTTTTTTGGGAAATCTCCAAACTATTTCCACAAGGGCTGAACTAAGTTACATTCCCACCAACAGTGTATAAGTGTTCTTTTTGGAAATCTTGTCCTGCTTCTTCAGAGACTGCTGACTCCTTTTGTATATGGAATGTGCATTAAGAATAATAAGCCAGGTTCAACCTTTTCCTAGCTGTGTATAGTGAAGCAGATCACTTAATCTCTAAAGAATTTTTAATCTGCATTATCTACCTGGAAGAATTACCATGAACAAATGCCAAATTTAAAAAATTTTATAAGCAGTAAGAAAAATATATATATACATATATAAACCTTTAAAAAAACTAGATCATTATCAAATAATTTGTTATAAATAATTTGTAAGGTTATTTTTAAATTTTATTTTCATCAATTATAACTGAGTGTTTTCCATTTATGGTATTTTGTTTAAAATGTCAAAAATGAATTCGTAGCTAATACTTATAAAATGCTTATTATTCCTTGTGCTTTACAGATACCATTTCATGTGCATTGTATGTTAATATGTTTGTACTTATTAATCATTTAATTGGGCCCTCACACTCCCAGGGGATGCACTTTGCTTTTGTTGTTGTTGTTTTATGAAGGGAAATGGTCAGAATTTCCATATGTAGAGGCCGGGCTTTGCTTCTTCTGTGAGGTGCTAACCTCGCCTGTATTACTTGGGGCTCTCTACCAGCAGGAGTTCTAGAGAGTTTGCGTATAGTAAAGCAGACTATATGTGATTGTTTTCTTTCTTGTTCGGTCAGTGGAAGAAGTTGGCATTTATGTTTACCTCTAAGCAAGCATCTTGCTGGCAATGTAAATGACTTTCTCTCAGAAACACTATAGATTTTCACCCTCATGAGCTTATATCCTTATTTTCCATGACAGATCTTGAAGACGTTATAGGCAAAAGATATATGCACATGGTAACTAATATAGTTATATTGATCCTGATCATTTGCATTTCTTTAGCTTTCTGTATTATGTACATGACTGCAAGCACTTATTATGGCAACTTACAGCTCATTGCTCCTTGACATTGACCATTTTCTGTTGTTATTCCTGTTCTGATCGTCTCTAATGGTTTTAAAATGCCTTGATCATGCTGGGCTCGGTGGCTCAGCCTGTAATCCCAGCACTTTGGGAGGCCGAGGCAAGTGAATTGCCTGTACCTGCGGGTTTGAGACCCACCTGGTCAACTTAGTGAGACCTCATCTCTACAATAAATCAAAAAATTAGCCGGGCATGGTAGCACACACCTGTAGTTCCAGCTACTTGGAAGGCTGAGGCGGAAGGATTGCCAGAGCCCAGCAGGTCGAGGCTGCAGTGGCCAGGAGCGGCCACTGCACTGCAACTCAAAATAAATAAGTAAATAAATAAAATGTCTTGATCATGGTGGGGCTTTAGAACGGCTAGTGGTTGGATTTATCCTAACCATTGGAAATTTTCAGATTTACCTCTTTGCTGATGTTTTTCCTTTACTCTAAATGGGAGAAACAAAGAAGCGTCTAGAATCAGAATATAAAGAAGGTGGGTGACGCAGTTGGGTTCTGGTGTTCTGCAATGGAGCTGTGCCTATGGAACTGGCCCTGCTATACATGACAGAAAATGACCCCAGGGAAATCTCTATCAGTTCTCCAAGCAGTACATTGCTTCCTAGATGTGTCTGTCTCTTTTGGCTGCGGAGACACATGGGCTTCGGAAGTTGGTACAGTTCTAAGTAATAGCACGCCAAGGCAGAGAACAACCTGGGAGAAAGTTCCAGTTGGGATCAGTGGGGCGGGGGGGGAGGGGGCGGGAGGGCAGGAGATGGTGTTCATAGTGGACCTCCCTCCATTCTCCTTGGTGGTACCTTTGTGAGAATCAAGTACTTCTTTATACAGGTGGTTTTGTAAATGATTTAGACATTTCTGCTCTCCAGTGGCCAGTCATTGCATGTGGGGAGTCTGGCTGGATTGCTAGGGTCAATTGTGGACTCATATTTAGGGGCTACAGTGCAGTTTACTGGTTTGGGTGAAAGCACTGGGCTCGTGGTCACAGCCCAACAAATGAGGCAAAGTACAGAGCAGGGAAACCCATTCTCGACAACAACACAGTGTTTTTTCTTCTGTCCTTATTGCCCTCTTGCTCCCAACTGCTTGAGGTTTTTGGCTCAGGGAGTGAACTTTATTTCATTTCCACAAGTTGAAACTGGCGAGTCCAGCTAAATTTGCTATTTCAATTTTTACCCTAAGAATAAAAATTGTAATTACAAAGCAGAAGTGCCAGCTCCTCCCATATTCCAGTGTGATGAAATTCCACATTTTCTTCTCATCAACTCTCTTAAAGAGAAGAGTTCATGGAACTTAAGCAGATTTTTCTTCTGTTGGGTGCAGGCTCTTGGGCACCAGTGCTATGTTGTCATATTGCTGTATATTGAACTGAAAGTTTCGACATAGTTAATGTCAAATTTAGTTTTGTTTGTATAAACCAGTGTAGGGACTAAAAGTGATATTTAAAATGATTCTCAGCTGAGGCAGAGAAATGCCCCTGCTACCCAAAATGTTATGTCTGTTTTATGTGGTTTAAGCTGATGTGCATGAAATATATATATAAGTATGTATAGGATATATATATATTTATTTATTTTTCCAGAAAGCTTCATGAAGAAATTTGGACTCATTCACTTCAGTTAGGAAAGGACCTAAAATGTCATCTTGTCTAAACTTCTTGATGCATAGAAAGAGTTTTATTCTTTACAACATTCTTATGGAAAGAATGTCCAGCCTATGCATGATACTCTGTAGTGTAGTGGCAGCCTGTTCATTCATCATTCGTAACTAATACTATGTGCCTTCTATGTTCCAGGCAGTGTCTGGGCACTGGATGCAGCAGGAAAAATAGGGACAAAGACAGGTTAAAAGAATGCAATTGACTTTCCAATTACATTGTTTTATGTTGTCAGTGTCTTTAACAATATTCTATTTTGTAATCATACTTCTCACAGTTATTTAATCTTAGTTCTGTATTTAAATGGATGCAGTGCTCACCATTAGTTATTTTCTCAAATTGAATCTTCAATTTATTTTTTATTTTCAGGATTTGGTCATCAATTTTTCATGGTATGTATTTATATTTAACTATTAAAAGTTTCTCCTACTGATTCAGCACTACAAACTAATTGTAAAAGCATGAAAAAAGATATACTATGCAAATACCAACCCAAAGACAACTAGAGGACCTATATTAATATCAAAGATTTAGAATAGGGAATAAAGAGGGTTATTTCATAATAATGAAGGTATTAGTTTACCAACAGGATATCATAGTGCTAAATGTGTATGCACATATAAGAGCTTTAAGACACGTGAAACCAAAACTGATAGAATGAACAAACCGACTTTTATGGAATACTTCAGTTTACATAAAATGTTAACCAAGATAGACCATATTCTGGGCAATAAAACAAGTCTTAACAAAATTAAAAAGACAAATTATATCAGGTATGTTCTCTGATCACAACAGAATTAAATTAGAAATAACAAATAACAAAGGTTTCAAATCTTTAGATATTAATGATTTCACTTCTAAATATTCCATTCGGTCAAATAAAAAGTCACAAGGGAAAGAGAAAATATTTTGACTTGAATGAAAATGAAAATACCCTGAACAGTGTGGTATAGGTAATGCAGTGCTTGAAGGAAAATTGTCATTCTAAATGCATATAGCAGAGAAAAATAAAGGTTCCAAATGAATCACCTGGGATTCTACCTTAAGACACTAGAGAAAGAGCAAATTAAATCCCAAATAAACAAGAGGGAAGGAAATTATGAAAACAAGAACAGAAATCAATGGAATAAAAACAAAATCAGTAAAGAAATCAATGAAACAAGCAGCTGATTTTTTGAAAGAGAAATACAATTGATAAAACTCTAGCAAGAATGATATAGAAGAAAGGGAGAACACCCAAATTACCAATGTCAGAAATTAAAGAGAGGCCATTGCCATGAGTCCTCTGGACATTGAAAAAATAATGACTATTAGGAACAACTTTATGAAAATACATTTGAGAACTTACAGATTCTTCAGAATGTACAAATTATTAAGAAGAAATAGAAGAAATACAAAATCTGAATAGTTCTGTATCCATTAATAGAATTCATTTTGCAACGTAAAACATTCCCATTTAGAAAACTCCAGTCCCCCTGGGGAATTCTATAATATATGTCAGGAAGGAATCATATTAATATACCAATTCTATGTGAATTCTTTCAGAAAATGAGGAGGGGGGAACACTTCTCAACACATTTTGTGAGGCCAGGATTTTCCCCATGCATTAAAAGAGAATAATACAAATATCCTTCTGAATATAGAAGCAGAGATCCTTAACAAAATATGATCAAATTGTGTCCAGGAATGTACATTAACACAACCTAGTGGGGTTTATCCCAGGAATGCAAGGTTGGTGTAATGTTTCAAAGTGAACATAATTTACCATATTAGCAGATTGAAAGAGAAAGATTACCTCAATAAACATAGAAAAAGCATTTGACAGAACTCAACAACAAATTGTATAGCCAGCAGTCTTGAAAGATGGAGACAGCGTCTCCTCTGGAGCCACTTAGAGCAAAGGGTAGGCGTGCTTACTACACATGATGTGATTTAGGCTCTCTCGGCCCCTCCTCTTCTGTGACGCGACCCACTGTGTGTGCCTCTTCGTGTTGCTTAGAGAAACTGGGGCTTGGAGAATTCTTGGGGGGAGGGGAGGTAAACGTAAGCATGTGTCATATACTAAACTTGTATACATCAAAAGGGATTAATTTAGCTATGCCGAAAAATGTCAGTTTGTCCTGGACGTGTGTCCTTCTCCCTGGTGGGTGTCTCTTGTGCTTGACACAGTTGGGGGTGGAATTCTACAGCTCCGACCCGCCCAAGACTTCCGCCGAGGGATTCCCACGCTGCCGGGCCCTGGGAACACTGTGCCTCCTGTTACTGGCGTGTTGCCATCATGAAACGGAATGAGTTGGGGGGCTTCACGTTTGTGTCATGTGCTTTGAAGTGTCTGAACTTAACTTGGTTTAAACAGTCCATCTTCCTAAACTTTTTTAAAAATGCAAAGATCTTTCAAAGTGACATTGGAATAAAAAATAAGCCACACATATTTTCTTAGATGTATAGGTGTGTTTACACACCCACACACACACTACCTAGAAAAACACACGAAATATGCCTTATTTCCACTTAGTACGATTTCTATTTAAGGTGATTCATATTTGAGGAAAAAGCTCAGTTCCTTTCTGCTTTGTTAAAAATTCTGATGCATCATCCTTTCCATTATATTATTCCACGTTTTTTCCTTGAAGTTCTTAGCATAATGGATCCGTTACTTGGAATCTCTCTAGGCTGCAACACTCAGAAGTGTATCCGCGTCTAAACTCCAAAAAGAAGACGCCTGTGTGCTGGCTTACGTGTGTGAGTGGCACATCTGAGGTCTGCTGTGCTTGTGACCGTGACTGTCAGTGCTTCCGCCGTTTTAGAGTCATGGCATGTTGTTACTTACAGCGCTGTGACATGCTTTCATGTGGTAGGTTCTTTCTCAGGAACTCAGTTTAACTTATTTATTGATATATCATTGCCTTTGAGAAGCTTCTACTGGCACAATTTATTATTAAAACGTTGAATCAAAAAAAAGGGGGGGGCTTGGAGAATCAAAGAAAAAATGCTGATGCTCGGGCTATTGATATTCCAAGGGGAGACCCCCCCACCAAAACCCGGGATTATCTTTTGGAGGGCAGGCCCCTTGTAGTACACTTGGATTTGTTCCTTCAGATCACAGGGTCAGCCAACGTTTTTATCTGGAAGTTTTGAGAAGGCTGCATCATTATTTGCAGAGAAAACGTCCTGAGTTGTGGCAAACAGGTTGCTGGTTTTGCCACCATGACAACACACCTGCCCACCCTGCGCTGAGTGTTCAGCAGCTTTTGACCCAAAACAGCATTACTCCCGTCCGTGCCCCACCCTTCCTATTCACCCCGTCTCCCCTGAGTTACTTTTGTTGTTGTTGTTTCCCCAATGAATAAAGTTCTCAACGGGAAATGTTTTGCTGATGTGGAGAGGTGAAACAAAAAACAGAAGCACTAAAAGGCATCAAAATTGACAAGTTCAGAAGCTGTTCTGAGCAGTGGAAAAGCATCTCAATAGGTGTATTGTATCAAACAGAGTACACTGAAGGTGACCAAAGTTGAAACATGTAAGAATAAATATACTTTTTAAATATATAAATTTCTGGTTTTGGGGGGGGTCCCCCCTCTTATAAGTAACAAGCTGTAATTCCTCTTGAGCCAGGGGTCTCATGTCTTCCACTAGAATCCATGAAACTGTAGCAGGCTAATATACTAGCTTATTAGTTGGGTAAAATCTCAGATTCTTCACAATTCTTGACAATATGAAAATATATACTTAATTCCAATTTCTAATTTTTAAAATGAGTCTAATCAATTACAAGGCAACTATAATCACATAATTTAATATTATTTTGTGGGATAAAGTACTCAGACAAAAATTTTTGAAACATTTTAGAAGTTTATTGACACATCTTGGATGGAAATAATTGATACAGTTTACTTGGAATTCCTAGAAAAAAAGAATAATTTTTAAAGGTGAGAGTGCTAATCATATTTGAGAAGAATAATAATTAAACCTCCCCTGCTCCCTGCTAAAGTTGCTTTGTGCATAGCCAATATACATAAGTATTACAAATAAAATATAAATTTTATTTAAAGAAAAAAATGTCTAAATAATTTCCCTGTACAACAAATTGGACACAAATCTTACAAAATTAAATTAAGTTGTACTCATCTTAAAAATTCCTTCTTATTTCTGTGCTCTGGCTAGTGCCCAGAGAGCTAAAATAATCTTAAACACATCTTTATTATTCATCACAAAATACATACCTTTCAAATCAGGAGCTACAGGCCTACTCCTAGGAGTGTCTTCATAAGTATCATAGTTGTCAAAATGGAATTTCTCTCTTCTTGAAACGTAAGCTGTTTTTGGTAGGTCCTTATGCTGATTACAGATTTTATCACTTAAACTTAAATATTCTCGTTGAAGATTCCGCATTTCAAATTCCAAGGTATCCCTTTCATTTTCTATACTTCTTACGTAGTTTTCTAAAAGTATTTTGTCTTCAGTAAGTCTACTGATGTTGTTTTCAAATTTTGTATTTTCTTGACTGTGCTTCTTTAGTTCTTCTTTTAGAATCTGATTATCTGTTTTAATTTCCATTACCATTTTTGATAACATTTCACATTCCTTGCCTATTTCTGACAAGCTGTTCTTATAAATACTTGCTTCTGATTTTGCGTTTTTTATTTCTTGCAGAAAATTCTCTTCTGCAGTAGATTGGTAGGTTTGAATATTCTCAATTTCTCTTTTCATCATTTGCCTAGCAGCAGTCGATTCTTGTAATGTTGTTTCAAGATTCAGTTTTTCAGTTTTAACTGTTTCCATTATTTGAAGAAGTGTGTCTTGCTCTGTTTTTGCCAATCTTTCTTTCTCTTTTAGCTGCATTATCTCTAACTGGTTTTCTTTTAGTTCATTTTCAAGTGCGCTTTTCTCCGTTAGAAGCTGATGTGTTTTGTTCTCTAACATTTCTTTTTCATCTTGTATCAACAGAATATTTGTTTTCATTGCTTCCATTTCTATTCTCATTCGATTATTTTCATTACTGACAATGGTCAGATCATTTTGAGTTTTGTGCTCTTTACTTTTTAGTTGGTCTAATGTTTCTATCATTTGTTGCTTCTCAAAAGAAAGCTGGCTATTCTTTTCTTCTAGAGTTTTATTTTGGCCTTGGAGAACATTATATTTACTAATTATCTTTTTTAATTCTTTAAGACACTCTTTGCCATCGTCTTCTGCTTTAATTAACTTAGACTGAAGAGTGTTCTTTACTTCAGCTAAATTCTTAAGTTGCTTTTCATAGGTTTCAATTTTCTGTAACAGAGATTGTGTGGTAAAGATAAGAGGTTTTATTCTGGTCTTAAGGTTTAGATTTTCATTCTCCAGTTCTGTTACTTTTTTCTGCATCTGCATGGATTCTTTTAGGTAATTCTGTAAATACTGAATTTTTGCAGCACACTGCTCGGTAACAGAATTGACTCTGGAAGTTTTCTCATTTTCAAATATGATTGATCCTTGTTTTACTACAAATGGTTGCATTTCTTTGTCTTCCATTTCATGTTTTGTTTGGTCAAGGAATGACAGTGTATGTCTTGGAACTCTGGAATGGAATTTTAAATCTGTGATATTCTTGCCATTGATAGGAATCTCTTTGTTTTTCTCATTCTTCTTTCCCCTGTGTATCTCGCTCTTAGATAGTTTTTTACATTTCCTACAAAAATTCACATGGAATTTTAACATCGTTTCTTTGAGTGGGAGTAATCTGTTTACTAATGCCTCCAATTCTAAAATTCTCTTTGATTTGCTATCTTCATTTAAGTTACTGTTTTCTTCCTGAATAAAGTTAACTTTTTCCTTGTGAGTAGGGGACAGGTCATACTTACCATCACTTTGAATATTTGGATCAGCTTTTAAAGTCTGAAGTTCATTTGTAAGTGCCACTTCCCTATCATATGATTTTTGAAGCTCTTCCTTCATTTGTTTGATAGAATGGCAAATATCATCTAAATTTTCACAAAAGCCATGCTTAAGAAAAGGCATAGTAATTTTGGATGTGCCCAGAATTACTGTATCAGCTTGAGACATCACACTTTGAGGTGCAGTAGGTAGAAAACTATAAAGGTTATTATGATTCTTCAGCATGTCAGCATTTTCTGAAGGGTTTATAACTGTGTTTGAAGGTGAATTATCTGCTGAAATTCTCGGAGTTACTATGTCCTTAAAATGTATATGGGATGGAATAATTATACTTTGAGAGAGACTGTTAACACTATTGCCAATGGGTTTTTCTTCCACTAAATGAAGAGTCTTGGAATCCGCAAAATGATGAACTTTCGCCATAGAAGGGATTTCTTCTTGATTTTCTACAGGCTAGTAACAAAAAGTACAATATAAATGTACTATCATTTGCCCACATAGCCAATAAATTAAGATGATACTTTATGGAGGATTTATTTACACATCCATAACATTTTATCCATTTCTACAGCAAAGATAATTCATTTTCTTCAGAAAATTTGACAGTAGTTGTTTTGAGATCTGTAACTTTAGTCTTCACAATATGCTTAGAACTTGTACTTATATCCTTAGGGGGTGAGATACACAGGCCAATCTCCCAATTTTAGGAATAAAAATTTAGTATTCTTCAAGAGGCCATCATAGATAGGTGGAGAAGATAGAAGCAATAGGTCAAATAGGAGTTTAAGGAAAATTTCAATATTTCCACTTCTGGGCTATTTGTCAACCTTAGCTTGCACTCCTAGCTTCATGTAATTTTAGGGCTATGACTGTACTGGAAATGTGAATTCTGAGCAGTTTGAACACAATAATGGTAACTCTGGCTTACATCTCTTCCAGGGACTTCAACCCAGGTCTAGGTCAATCCTAGGTGAATAGACAGGCTATAAAAACTGCCTTGTATCTGAATTTACTTGAGAATTTTTCAATATCTAGACTAAGTCAAATGTTTCTCATTGACTTTCTTAAGTGGGAAAATTGCGTAAGTTCAGAGGTAAACTCACATTTTTTAGGGTTTTCAGAACAGAAATTTCCTTATTTTCACCTCTGATGGTCCATTCTTCCTGTAAAGAAGGGGGAAATGCCAAGGCAGAGATAAACTGGTGGTAGTCACATTTTTAAAGTACCTACATATACAAATGATTTGTACAAAATAACATACCAAATCCTTTTCAGTGCATGTGCTGAATACTAGATTTTTTCCTGAGCTATACTGTGGGTTTTCTGCTTCAATAATACTTTTGTTCAATATTTCACTGATTTCAGACTGTACCTTTAAAAGACAAATTGAGAATGTTAGAATTTGATTTCAGATTTGAAAACCTATGAATAATAGATATCGTGATGAAAATATAGCTTTAAATTTCCTGCTCATAAAAATATTTGCCACCATATAGAATATAAATTTACTTAATTTATTGTAATCTCTATCATTAAAGAAATCTTTAAGAAAATTATGCTTTTGTTATATGTGGTTATAAAATCAGAAAAACCTAATTTAATAAAACAATAACATTTTATGAACTATTTTCAAATAATTTTAGATGTTTGGTTTTAACATTGTTGAATAAATACAAGACCTTTGGTCCCTGTCATCAGAATGGAATCAATTCTGTCATCCTCAAGAGGAGTTTATTGTTTCTTCCCTTTCCCTGCAGGTGCTTTTTTTTTTTTTTTGAGTCAGAGTGTCACTCTGTTACCCAGGCTGCAGTGCGATGGCACGCCAGGGTTCCGGTGATCCTTTCACTTCAGCCTTCTAAATAACTGGAGCTACAGGCGCACGCTAGTTATCGCCCCTGGTTAATTTTTTTTTTTTTTTTTTGAGTTGGAGTCCCACTCGATTGCCCAGACTGGAGTGCAGCGGCCGCTCCCGGCCACCGCAGCCTCGACCCGCTGGGCTCCGGCGATCCTTCCGCCTCCGCCTTCCGAGTGGCTGGAACTACAGGTGCGCATTACCACGCTCGGCTAATTTTTGATTTATTGTAGAGATGAGGTCTCGCCCAGTTGCCCAGGCGGGTCTCGAACCCGCGGGTTTAGGCAATCCACTCACCTCAGCCTCCCAAGGCGCGGGATTACAGGCTGAGCCACCGAGCCCGGCTAATTTTTGATATATTGTAGAGATGAGGTTTCACCAAGTTGCCCAGACTGGTCGCGAACCCCTGGGTTCAGGCAATCCTCTTGCCTCCTCCTCCCAAAGTGCTGCGATTACAGGCTTGAACCACTGCGCCTGGCCAGGCAGGTGTTTTTAAAACAAATTTTGAGCCTGGAATATGTTGTGACCTCTATTACATTAAATTTTATATTAAGCCGGGCTCGGTAGCTCAGCCTATAATCCCGTGCTTGGGATGCTGAGGCGAGTGGATTGCCTGAGCCCGCGGGTTCGAGACCCGCCTGGGCAACTTGGCGAGACCTCATCTCTACAATAAATCAAAAATCAGCCGGGCGTGGTAGCGCATGCCTGTAATTCCAGCTACTTGGAAGGCTGAGGCGGGAGGATCGCCGGAGCCCTGCAGGTTGAGGCTGCGGTGGCCGGGAGCGGCCACTGCACTCCAGTCTGGGCGACGGAGTGAGACTCCAATACACACACACACACACACACACACACACACACACACACAATTTATAAGAACTAATCAGTTGGCCAGTGATCATCAGCTTCGAGGAGGGGATGATATTTAAGTTTAGAGATTTTATACAAAGAGACGAAAAGAAACATACCATGCTCACATTCTGCAAAGTCTGCATTCGCAGAGCTTGAAATGATTCCAACTGATGCTGAAGGACCTATGATAAAATTAAACAAAGTATGAAACTGAATGCTTCTAGGTATATTCTTGGACTATTTTTTTTTTATACCCTCAAAAGCTGTCTATTACCAGAAAGGATCACATGAGGGTCAGGTGACTCACACTCTTCGTCACTTTTGCTAACTCTCCAGAGTGCTTTCATGAACATTTTTATGACGACAAAGTGGAAGAGCCTGTATTCATTTAGGAAGTATTTATGCTGGAAAAAGTAGCCTGCACACAGGACTCTGGAAATCATAAAATGCAATATACTCATTTTCACCCACGTCATACAGGTATTTAAAAAGGTCTAATCTGAGATTCTTTATGAAAAAAATTCTAGCAAAGCCAATTTAAAAAGGAACCTACTGGCCAATAATTATTCTTGCTGCACTTTATGCAAAAAGTCAGGCATAACAGGACGAACACTTATTTTGCAAATAAATGTGTCCCACTGTTATTTGGTAGAAATGGAGGGCCGGAGAGAGAAAATTATGCTTCAAAAGAAACTCTGTACACCTGTTATTAGATTTTCTTGTTCACTATTTTTGAGTATTGATTAATTTCTACAATTTGAACTGAATTCTGAATTCTTTCCAGGCTTACATCCATATAGTCCATGCTCCCTATGAGTGAACCTAATATGAATGTAACCTATGTGCTTTCTGATTACACTTTTGTTTATGGCAATGGGCTGGACCCTCACTTATGCGACACTTTGTGACTCCTTTCTTTGTCCAATCAAATGATAAAAGGCTTCGGTTCTTTTCCCATAGATTGAGGAGAGGGCTAACAGGAGGATGCCAGGACACCGGGGACAGAGTCTTCTGGGATGCTGGTCCCTAACTCTGGAGTTAACGCTAACAAGGGAGGGTCTTCTGTGTCATATTAAACGCCACCCACCGCACCTATATAAACACCTCAGAAGTTGAATACTGAAAAGACAACAAGCTGTATGGCTGTACTAGGTCTCTACCACAGACTGTATGTCTGACTGCTGTTCTCATGGGTGTCTCAAGACTTTACGTCAGGTACTAATGTCTTCGTCATGGGAACCTTGGGACTCCAGCCCAACACTTGCAGATATATGCAGACAGTTGCAAAATGGTTTCCTTTCTTTGACCCTGGGCCCAGCCCCGACTTCAACTATGCCTCCTGTCAGCAGGAAGAAGTCAGGTTGGTCACTGGCATGTCATTAACCCACACCTCAGGATGGAGGTATGCTCAACCTCAAGTGGGAGATTCAAACCATCTCTGGAAAATAACCTTCATGTCCTGACCTTGGAGGAGGGTCAAGGCTGGACAACATATTTTTTCTTAAAAATGGACCTAAAACTGCTTGAGGACAAAAGCCCGATTGAAGGACAAAGTAACTTCAATTACCAGAGACCCCACCTTCTGCTGTGAGGGGATAGTACCTGAACCCCTACCCAGGCCCAGAACACCAGGAAGTCCTCTACTGGTTCTGTGATGACCAGGAAGGCAGTCTGGGCACCCCCCACCATGACATAATCAACCCAGCCAACGGCCCCTATTCCTCGCCCACCAAATTCCCTTTAAAAGCCCTATCCTCTGAATTTTCCCGGAGGAGGATTTGAGAGAGTTCCTCCTCCCTCCTCCCTCAGCTGCTTTGCTATATTAAACCATTTCTCCACTGGAAAAAAAAAGAAAATAAATATACTCACTTTCAATGCCGATTGTGGTTGGATTTGATTTTCTGATTCTGATATGCAGCCATATTCTAAGATGCAAGATTGAAAAGCCATGTGATCTAAATGTTAAACTTTATCTTTGTACAGTTATAATATAAAGCAGTCTCCTTTCTTGGATAGTGAGACAGAGAGATTTGATATTCACATAAAAAGTTTAAAAAATAATTCTCACTTGACTAAAAATACACAGTTGAGGCTGTAATAGAGTTTACTATAAGAGTAAACCACTAATTTGCAACACCAGATTTGGAACCCTCAAAAACTGAAGTATCCTTGTTTCCGAGATATAAACTACATCCTCTTTTTGTTTTGTTTTGTTTTTTTAACTAATGATCCTCATGTTATAGGAGATCCTTGGCAAAGTCGTATACGGGCCTTGATTTTTACGAAATTTCCATGTGATGTTTCTTCCCCCCTTCTGAAAAACAAGTTGGATTAACAGGGCATAATTTTTGTCTCAGTCTTGAGCACAGTACAACGAAGACCCATGTGTTCCTTCCCTTGCGAAAGGCAGTGTCAGGCGCACAGCCTTTTGACTCCCTCCTGGCCACATAAGAATTGGGCCTGGGGCCTGGCGCACGTTCTAACCAAGAGATAGAGCCCTCACGGCCTGTGTTGACTTGTTACCTTGTATTTGTCTCTGTTTCAGACACAGTGTGTACTTCACGTCCTGCTTAAGGGTGTATATCACATGTCACCTGGTCAACCCCACCACTGTCTCTGTCCCCCGCAGAGCGGGCACAGGGTGGGGAAATATGAGGCCCAGTTAGGCCAATAAATTACACTGAGGAAGGAAATTTCAGGATGAGATTTTATGACGTTACAAAGAAACTGACCACTGCAAGAGTTGAAAAAAATCACCGACCAGCTGTAAGTCATTTTCGGAAATGAACCTTTAGCCTTTAATAAATGGAAAAGCAGGTAGCCGTTGCTGTTAATTAACCCTATCTTAAAACAATACCCCAATCAATTGGTCATGTCGTGGAAACCATCATACAGATACCTTCCCTCTTGCGAGATTCTCTGTGTCACATAGGCGATCTCCCTGGCACGTGGCACAGCACTAAACCCCCAGCACGGCCTTATAAAAAATCCCCTCTAGCTTTCGCCTCTTTGCAGAGAGCAGGCAGTCTCCCCTTGCGGCTGCCCGCTGTTTCCTTACTGTGCATCTCTGGCTTTCTTTTTTGTTTTTTGGAGTTGTGGAGTATAAGTGGGGATTTACTGAGTAAGCAGGTTGCATGCAGGTGAATTTGGGGCTTCTAGCTGGCCCTTTCTCCCCGATAGCGGACCAGGCACCCAGCGCGTTGCATGTACTCCCTTCTCCTCGCCCTCCCTCCCCCCTGTAGCAGTGTCCAGCATCTGCCCATCCCACTCCTGTGCTCGTGGGACCAGTGATCAGGGCCTGCTTACGAGTGAGAACATGCGGTATTCGGTTCTTCGTTTCTGAGAGTTCACTTAGTATGACGGTTTTCCAGCTGCGTCCAAGTTGCTGCAAATTTCGTGATTTTGTTCTTCCTTAGGGGCATAATATTACATTGCATATATGTGCACTTTCTTTATCCAGTCCACTTTCGGTGGGCATCTAGTTGGTTCGTGTTTTTGCTACCATGAATAGTGTTGCAATAAACATGCACGTGTAGTGTCTTTTTGGTAGAGAGATTGATGTTCCTCGAGGCATACTCCCAGAAGAGGGGTTGCTGGATCACATGGTAGCTCGATTGTTAGTTCTTTGAGAAACCACCACACTGCTTTCCATAGAGGCTGAACTAGCTTATATTCCCACCAACAGTGTAGAAGTATCTCCTTTTCTCTGCAGCCGTGCCAATATCTGTTGTTCTTTTTGTGTTGCTTTGTTTTTTGACTTATCAATGATAGCCATCCTTACTGGTGTTTGGTGGTATCTCATTGTGGTTTTAATTTGCATTTCTCCGATGACTGGTGAGGCTAAGCATTTTGTCGTGCATTTGTTAGCTACTTGTATGTCTTCCTTTGATAAGTGTCCGTTTATGTCCTTTGTCCACTTTTTAATGGGGTTGTTTCTTTTTTTCCTTTCACTTTGTTTAGTTCCTTTAGATCCTGGATGTTAGGCCTTTGTCGGATGCACAGCTTGCAAACTTTCTTCCCATTTCATGGGCTGTCTCTTTACTCTCTTGATGGTTTCTTTTGCTGTGCAAAAACTTTTCAGTTTGATAAGGTCCCACTGGTTTATCTTAGCTTTTGTTGCATTTGCTTTTGGGAACTTGGCCATGGACTCATCGCCTCCTCCAGCGTCCAAGAGAGTGTACTCTGTTTTTTCTTCTAAAGATTCTTGTAGTTTGAGGTTTTACATTTAAGTGCTTGATCTTTTTGAGTTCATTTTTGAATATGGTGATAGGCAAGGGTCTAGTTTCATTCTTCTGTATGTGGCTAGCCAGTTTTCCCAGCACCATTTCTGAAATATGGTTTCCTTTCCCCCGTGTTCGTTATTGATAACTTTGTCAAAGATGAGTTGGTTGAGGGACTGTGTTTTTATTCCCAGGTTCTCTGTCCTGTTCCCTTGGCCTGTGTGCTTTTTCCTGTACCGACATCATGCCATCTTGGTTATGGTAGCCTTGTAATCAAGTTTACAGTTTGGAAGTGGGATATCTCCAGCTTTGTTCTTTTTGCTGAAGATTGTTTTCGCTTTTCATGCTCTTTTGTGTTTCCGTAATAAATCTACCTTCAATTCATAACAGTCTTGGCGAATACTTTCACTGCCTGTAGCAGCAGTTGCATCGAGTCATAATCACCACACACAGGTTCTTCTGCTGCAGCACAAAAGGGAGTGTGTGCAGGCCCGGGGCCCTGCAGTGGCTTCCAGGAGGCATCCCCTGGCCATAGGAACCCAGCACCCATTACTGAAGTGGGTCTTGCTCCGTCTCCTCGCTATGAGACAAAGCATTGTTCCATCCAGTGCTTACCAGCTGTGTTTTCCTTGGCAACTCTGAAACTAAGAGACGAGTAGACCAAAGTACGTGAACTTTTTTGATAACAGGCAGGATGTCACTCACTCGATACCATCCTAGATATAGATTTGCAACAGGGGAGAAACTATACCATGTTTGCAAATTTCCTAACATATATCCCTCTTGGTCCAAATGTTAGGCTGCTTGCTTGCTTTGCAAATTTTTAAAATTAAAGAATATAAGGCCAGGCGCAGTGGCTCAAGCCTGTAATACCAGCACTTTGGGGGACTGAAGTGAGAGAACTGCCTGAGCCCACGGGTTCGAGGCCAGCCTGGGCAACATGGTGAGACCTCATCTCTACAATAAATCAAAAAATTAGCTGGGTGTGATAGCATGCCCATAGTTCTGGCTACTTGGAAGGCTGAGGCGGAAGGATCGCCAGAGCCCAGCAGGTCAACGCGGGGGTGGCTGTGAGCATGCTGCACTCCAGCCTGGGTGACAGAGTGAGACTCCAACTCAAAAAAAAAAAAAAAAAGAATATAAAATGTTCAGTGTCCCAAGTGAAGTGAAATGAGAGCTATGATTGAATGTTCCCCTAGGCTGACAATTTCTGCCCTAAAAGAAGGTTTTATTTTATTTTTTTTGAGTTGGAGTCTCACTCTGTCACCCAGACTGGAGTGCAGGGGCCGCTCCCGGTCACTGAAGCCTTGACCTGCTGGACTCCGGCGATCCTTCTGCCTCCGCCTTCCAAGTAGCCGGAATTACAGGCACGCGCTACCATGCCCGGCTGATTTTTGATTTACTGTAGAGATGAGGTCTCGCCAAGTTGCCCAGGCGGGTCTTGAACCCGCGGGCTGAGGAAATCCACTCACCTCAGCCTCCCAAGGCGTGGGATTACAGGCTGAGCCACCGAGCCCAGCTGTAAGAGAAGGTTTTAAAAGAGGTCAGCAAATCTTCTCCTTTGGATTGGTGGTCTGCCAGACGTTAGAAAAGCTGGTTGCAAGATATAGGCATGCCCTCTGCCTTCTGGTCCTTACTACCAAAAGAGCATCACTGCTTCAGTGCCTGGGGCTGCGTGGCCAATTGAAGAATCCTACCCGCCTTTAGTCAGAGGGCAGGGGGGAATAGCGAGTCTATCTGTCTGGATCTTGCCTAGCTTTGCCTCTTATTCGGAATATATTGGCGGCTAAACTCCTCGTAGTCTGAAATGTTCATCTCATAGAGATAAAAAAGAACTGAAGGAAGGCTGGGATCAGTACAGCAAGGCATCCCAACATTTTTCAGACCCTGCAGTAACCTCTTCTGATGAACTCAAGTAGATCAAAGTGCAAATCAAAAAGAACATATCACCTAGAATCCCACCAGCCAGAACTAACCATTGTTAATGGTAGGCACCCATCCTTCGGTCAGTTCTCTATGCATATATGTGGGAAAAACAGAAATGCTTTTCACATAATAGGGTTTTATCCATGCTATTTTACATAAATAGTATTATATTCACTTGGATTTCATAGAATTTTTAAAACCTGCAAGTACTGTAAGTTAGTGCTGATTCTAAGGTATTGTCCATAGACCGTCCCCCCCGTACCTGGCTTCTTTCTTCTCCCTT
>CAUYQG010280860.1:0-15172 GCA_963574415.1 Tarsius wallacei | reverse complement strand
TCCTTCTGGTATATCAACATCAAAACTCTAATAGTTTTTCTTTTTTTTTGAGTTGGAGTCTCACTCTGTCGCCCAGACTGGAGTGCAGCAGCCGCTCCCGGCCACCGCAGCCTTGACCTGCTGGGCTCCGGCGATCCTTCCGCCTCAGCCTTCCAAGTAGCTGGAATTACAGGCGCGCACTACCACGCCCGGCTAATTTTTTAAATTTAGAGATGAGGTCTCACAAAGTTGCCCAGGTGGGTCTCGAACCCGCGGGCTCAGGCAATTCACTCACCTCAGCCTCCCAAGGCACGAGATTACAGGCTGAGCCACCGAGCCTGGCTCAAAACTCTAATAGTTATCAGTAAATTAAATTTCTATCATTATGATACTTATTATACAAGTATTTAAAAAATATTTTCAACATTATAACTATGCACATGATAATTACCCTGGAGTGATTTTTTAAAATAAACACAAAATTCACAAATTCATTGACAAATATGTATAATGTTTACTATTAAATAAGGATAATTTGGGTGCTTGAGACACAATATAGAACAAAAAGGACAAAGCTTTTAACCAAGTAAGCCTACATTCCATTAAATAAAATGGCCAACCCCCCCTCCAAAAAAAAAACACGAAGTAGATAGTGATGGTGATAAATACTGTAAAGAAATAAAAACCAGGTAAATAATGACAGACAAATATGAAGTTGGAGTTTTACATAGGGTCTATCGTACATTGGTTCTTGGAAACAGATTCTTACATGAAGAACTACAGGCAGAGCTCTCCCCGGAGACACACCTAAAAGGAAATGAAGAAGGCAGATTGTGTAAAAGGAGAAGCTGACCCTGAGCCCTCAAATGATACTCTGATATGCTCTGGAGCTAGTAAGGATTCTCCCAATCTGAGGCAAGGAGATGATCTGTCCCTGCCTTAACCAGTCACTGACTATAGTCACCACGTGAAAGATGGCATAGCTTTTGCCAAAGTACTTTCTATGGAAAAAATTGTGGGTCTAAGTAAAAGAGTAATTATAGTGATAGAACATAAAATCTAAGCTAAGACAGGAAACAAAGACATAAGGGGTGAAAAACATGCACTGGTTGTTCCAATAAGACAAAAACTAATTGCCATAAAAGGTTAGAGAATACATAGTCAGGAAGATAGTAAGTGGTAGCCAGAGAATGGGATATTAAAATATAAATTTTGGAAGAGGCAAATTTATTTGTAATCACGTCTACAGGAATGGGTGACTAAAACAAGGCTGAAGAAAAAGATTACTAAAATGAAGAGACCATGTGATTGAGAGGCCAGGGTATTAGACAGATGAACTCAATGAAGGTATCACACAGAAAGACAGCTAAAAATGTAGTTGAAGGGAAATCAGAGATCCAGATATTAATTTTTACTTAATGCAAGCCAGTATCTTATTTTATTGCTCATGGAACATTATTTGGTAAAATCTGGAAAAAAAAGAATTTCATTACTAAATAGTTTAGCAGATGCTTAGGTTAAAAAAAGCTAAGTAAGTATAATAACTAGAATCCTCTAAAGTAATCAATACATTATATTCATTTTAAATATCCATAAGAAAGATAACATATATCATTTCCCAAACTTTTCAGTGATTATACCATGAGTATACCAGTACAAGAATCATACTAAGGAAATGCTAGCAAATACTTCAGAGTAGTAGGTGACTCAGTCTTGAAAATATATAAAATGTATGAGTATTCACTCTTGAAAATGCACAGACACACACATTGTCTATAGTTTGATATAGTTTACATGAATCTTGGAACATATCTATGGAGCCTACGTTACAAATCTTTACCCTCCATTCTTGCTTACGAGAGTGGTTGTTATATATGCAGAATCTCAGATCCCACCCTGGATTTACTGGATTAGATCTATATTGTTAAAAAGATTCTCAGGTGACTTGTATAACATTCAAGTTTGAAAAGCCCTGCACTGGAACGTTATATAGTTAATTTCCACACTCAGTAAAAAGAAAACGGTCTTGCATTGCTAGACAACTACTATAATTTCAAAAAATATTCTAAATTTCCCCCCAATTTTATACAGACTCAATTTGACCTTAAAACAGTAGGAATTAGCTTTTTAAATATTTTGTCTCTTTTATAACACAAATAATGTTAACATGGTATTAACTATTAATTGTCCAACTGGTGCAAGCAATAGAACTTGAAAAGACATTTTCTTGTATCTTGATACCACTAATGTATGATTTACAAAGGCATAGAAATGCAATCTCAGGAGTCTTCATATTTCCTTAAAAGATTAAACAGCCATGTAAATCCATTATCTAGAAGGTTAGACATAAATGTCAGTTCCTGGGTGTCCCATAATGGAGAGTGCCAATTCATAATAACAGAGAGAACACAAGGTCTTTCCTTGAGAGATTTATGTCTGATCACAATTTCCCGTGTCCAGATAGCTACAGTCAACAATAGGTACCACTTTATCTGCCAAAAAAGAATTTTAAAATATGAAATGAGAGATACAGAAAAGAGCATGGGAAGACATTTTCAACGCATTAAATCTTCACAGCTAAATCCTATTATTTGATATAATCGGTCTATTCCTTCTTTCCTCAAAAATATACATTTTAAAACAAAAATTAGTAATTCTTTTATTTTCCTAAACATTTTCCTTTTTTTGCTTATTTATTGGTGAAACAAAAGGATTATTAAAGCATTTATATATATATATATACATACATATGTATATATATATATATATTCGTTCAAAACGAATGCTCTGGTCAGGCAGTTTAGTTAAAAAATGGGGTTTGAAATGAGTAACTTAGGAGACCTCAAGATGGCTGAGTAGGGGGATTTCATACTTGCTTCTCCACTAGGAAGAATAAAATTATTGAGTAGATAATCATCCTCCAAATAGATCATCCAAGAGAGAACACTGAAAATCAACAGAAAAGTAACAGGCAACACATAAAGCAAGGAAAGAAAAGGAAGAAGGGCAGCCTGCTCAGCCGGGATTGGTTGAGAAACAACAGAGATTCCTCAATGCCAAAAAAGGGTAAGTGAGAGAGAGAAAGACTCTCCATAGTCTACATACTCACCATGGACTCCTATAGTCCTGGTCTTGGGAGAGCCCCTCAACACCGTCAGACCCTGAAACTAACATAGGAAGTTGCCAGGTGATTGAATCACGCCCCTGTCCTAGAGAGAAGCTTGCACTGGGTCCTTCACATTCCCCGAGACCTAAGCAACTACAAACTACAGCAAGGCATCATTTTAGAACTCTGCCCCAAACAGACTGTGCTCAGTCTTGGAGTTCAATGGGGGTGCTGAGGTCGATGTGCAAGAGTAGCACAGGTTGCACCTCCAGGGCTTAGGCATCAGTGACCATGGGCCACCATACTCAAGGTATGGCACAACTAAGGGGCAGTCTGTCACCTTTAGGACTGAGGTCCAAACACTGCACGATTCTAGATCCCTGCCCCCAACAGTTTGCACACTGCTCTAAAGCCCAGCAGCACTGGGGCTGAGGTACAAAGGAGGTGATGGATGCTGCGCCTGGGGTTCAGGCATGAGCAGCTACAGATTTCCACACCTCAGGCTGAATCATGAGTTCTACCAGGGCTAAGAGGCAAAGGGCATACATGTTCCCCACCTGCCAGCCTAGGTTGTTTTCACTAAAGGCAGTACCACAACCCCTCATTCACAGTGGCAGAGCGCCAATGCAGTCAGTACTTGTATACCCCATCATGGGGGTGTTGCTGAGGACAAGCCAGCCCAGTCCAGTTTTTCCCCTTACCATATGCCAGAGCATCCAGGCAGGGACTGAGGGATTGCCGAGCCTAGTCCATCATTGTTGGCACAGGAACACTCTTCCTGGAGACCTGAGGTTGAGCCTACCCACCTGGCTGCTGCTACCACAACTGGCATTTATGTACACACTTCACCGGCAGACCTAGAGACTGACCTGTTCAGTCCTCTGCAGTCACCGCCAACACCAGAAAACACTGCTAGGGACTCAGAGGGTGGGTGTGCCATTGCCTCTACAACACTGGCTGCCCAGGGGTTCAAACACCAACCCACCTGCCTGGTCCATAGCTGCCCATATTGGCATTTGAGTAAGCCACCTGAAGACCTCAAAACTGGCCAACCTGAACCTGCTAACACTGATGCCAGTAGATGTCCCTCTGTGACCCAAGCACAGGCTCTCTCAGCCCATTGCTGCCACACTAGGGCCCAAGGATGGGCCCACCTGGTGTCCCAGTAACTAGCAAACCTACACCACAGCCTTCCTAAGCCACCAAAGACATATAAGATACCACTTATGCTGTTGACAGCCAAAAAAACAAAAACAAATCACACAGAAACTATGTGAATGCACCAAACCAGAATCTAAGCTAAGGTGCCTTATCCAACCAACACCATAGATTTCTGCTTAGGAAAAAGTCTTCCCCTATGAAAGCAAATTCAAAAACCTAGAAGAAGCAACTGATAAGCCAGATGTTCCGATATCAACATAAGGACACAGAAAACATGGGAACATGGAAAAGCAAGAAAATATGACAACTCTAAAGGAACATGATAATTCTACAAAACCATATCTAGTCAAAAAGAAATTCATGAAGTCCCAGAAAAAATGCAAATTATAGCTTCTAAAGAAGTTCAGTGGGATATGAGGATTGAAAAAAACAAAAACAGAAACCAGAAAAATAATACAGAATATAAATGATAAATTTATCAAAGACATATATATATCATAAAAAAGAACCGATCAGAAATTCTAAAACTGAAGAATTCATTGAATAAAGTACAAAGTACATTTGAAACTTCAAAAATAGACTATAAATAAAGCTGAAGAAAGAATTTCAAAACTTGAAGAGAGGTCTTCTAAAATAACTCAGTCAGACAAAAATAAAAAAATAAAAAAAAAAAAACAGTGAACATAGCTTTTGTGAAATGGGACACCATGCAGTGACCAAATATACATTTTATTGGTATCCCAGGAGGTGAAGAGAGAATAAAAGTGTTTAAAACATATTCAATGAAATAATAGATGGGATTTTTTTAAAGTCTAGCCAGAAATATAGACAACCAGAGAAAGGAGTCCTAGGGATCCCCAAACAAATACAATGCAAAAAGATCATCTCCATGGCATATTATAGTCAAAATGTCTAAATCACTGACAAAGAGAGATTATTTATTTATTTTAAAGATCTGCAGTACAATTCAGGATTAAGGATACAAGTGGTCATCATACAGGTAAAGGAGAGAATTCTAAAAACAGCAAGAGAAAAGCATCTAGTGATTTATAAAGGAATCCCCATGGGCTATATACCAGATTTCTCTGCAGAAACCTTACAGATCAGAAAAGAATGGAATAATATATTTAACATATTGAAAGAAAAACAACAACCACAACAACAAAAACTGCCGTCAAGGAAACTGTGTGCAGTAAAAGTATCCTTTATAATTGAAGGAGAAATAAAGTCTTTCCCAGACAAGCAAAAGCTAAGAGAATTTACCACTAGACAAGCCCTAAAAAAAAAATGCTCAAAAACATTCTAACTTTAAAATAAAAGGACATTTACCAGCATGAAAACACACCAAAGAATAAAATTCAAAGGCAAAGCAAATGAGATAGAGAACAGAATCAAACAGTTACCAGCATGAAAACACACCAAAGAATAAAATTCAAAGGCAAAGCAAATGAGAAAGAGAACAGAATCAAACAGTTCCACTACAGATATCCATAAAACCACATGACAATCAATAAGAGAAAAAGAAAGGCACAAAGAATATATAAAATGACCGTGAAACAGCGAATGATATGACTCATATAGAAATAATAACCTTGAATGTAAACGGACTAAATTCTCCACTTAAAGATATACACTGACTGAATGGATTAAACAAAAAACATGATCCAACTATATTCTGCCTAAAAGAAAAGTGATTTACCAGTGGAAAAAAATATAGACAAAAATTAAAAAATGATATTCTAAGCAAATAGAAACCAAAAGTGAGCAGATGAAGGTATAATTAAATCACATAAAATGGACTTTAAGCAAAAAATAGTAAACAAGGACAAGAAGTTTATTATATAGAGATAAGGAGAACAATCTGGGAAGAGGAAATAACAATTTGAAATATATATGCACCAAATACTGAAAAACCCAAATTCATAAAATGAAATAATAGATGGGACTATTACTATCCAGTAATAGTACTGGATCTAAAAAGAAAGACAGACTCTAATACAATAATAGTGGAGGACTTCAACAACTCACTCTCAGCATCAGACAGATTATCTAAAAAGAAAATCAACAAAGAAACATTAATGTAAACTGGACTTAGGACCAAATAAACCTACAAGACGTTTACAAAACATTTTATCCAACAACTGCAGAATACGCATTCTTCTCACGAGCATATGGAACATTTACCAGGGTAGTCCACATATTAGGCCACAAAATAAGTCTAAACAATTTTATTTTAAATAACTAAGATCATATTAAGTACCTTCTCAGACTAATGGAATAAAACTAGAACTCAATACCAAAAGGAACTTTAGAAACTATATAAATACAATAAAATTAAATAACAAGTTCCTAAATGACAATGGTGTAATGAAGAAATGAAGAGAAAAAATGGAAACAAATGAAAATCGAAAAAGTGACACACCAAAACCTGTGATATATACAGCAAAAGCATTACTAAAAGAGTTTATTGCAGTAAATGCCTATATCAAAAAAATGGAAAGATTTCAAGTAAGCAATCTAACAATGTATCTCAAAGAACTAGAAAAAAAAGAACAAACCAAACCAGAAATTATCAGAAAGAAAGACATAATAAAGATGAGAGCAGAACTAAACAAAACAGAGACTAATATATGTATTCTATATTCTACATATACATATACATATATATGTGTAAAGGGTTAGTGAAATGGAAAGTGATTCTTTAAAAACAAACAAACAAAATTAATAAACTGCTTGTTATACTTTTTACAAAGAAGAGACCCAAATAAATAAAATCAGAAATGAAAACGGGGGCATTACAACTAGTAACACAGGAATACAAAATATCATCAGAGACTTTTATGAACAACTATACTCTGACAGACTGAAAAACTTAGAGGAAATGGAAAAATTCCTAGGGACATATACAACCTACAAAAATTGAATCAGGGAGAGATTGAAAACCTGAACAGACCAATAATGAGTCGTGAGATTGAGTCAGTAATAAAAAGCCTCCCAACAAAGATAAGCCCAGAACTGGATGGATTCACTGATGAATTCTACCAAACATATAAAGAAAAACTAATACCATCCCCCTTAAACTATTAAAGGGGAAGGACTTCTTAACTTGCTTCATGAGGCTAGCATTGCCCTGATACCAAAATCAGACAAGGACACAATAAAAAAGAGAAAACAACAGGCCAATGTTTCTAATGAACATACATGCAAAAATTCTAAAAAAAAAAAAAAAGAAAAATCACAACCCCCACTCCCCAAACTCACAAGTCAAATTCAAAATCACATCAAAATCATAATATACCATTATCAAGTTGGTTTTATATCAGGGATACCAACATGGTTCAAAATATGTGAATCAATATATGTGGTAAAACACATAGAGAATCAGTGACACAAAACACATGATTGCCTCAATAAATGCATTAAAAGCATTTGATAAAAGTCACCATTCCTTTATGATAAAAAATCTCAACAAATGAGACATAGAAGGAACATATCTAAAAGTAATAAAAGCCATATGTGACAAACCCACAATTAGTATCATTCTGAGTGAGGAAAAGTTGAAACCCTTTCCTCTAAGAATTGGAACAAGACAATGATGCTCACTTATACCACTCCTATTAAACAGAGTCCTGGAAGTCCTATCCAAATTGGACAACAGAGTCAAATCAGCTCTTTCTGCAGATAGCATAATCTTATATTTAGTAAAGTCATCAAAAACTCTTAGAGCTGATAAATACATTCAGTAAAATTGCAAGATATAAAATTAACATAAAAATCAGTTACACGATCATACATCAATAATAAAATAGCATACACACACACACACACACACACACACACACACACATATATCAGAAAGGCAATACCATTTACAATAGCTATCAAAAAAAAACACCATGCTAATAGATTGTAAGAATTAATATATTTTAAATGATTATAAGGCACAAACAATCTACAAATTAAATGCAATCCCTATAAAAAAAAAACCCTATCAAAATAATAATGTCATTTTTCACAGAAAAAGAAAAAAATTTCCTAAAATGTATATGCAGAAAAAAAAAAAAACAGGAAGAAGAGCCAAGGAAATCTTGAGAAAAGAGCTGAAGACATTCCACTGCCTGATTTCAAATTATATTATAAGCCACAGTAACAAAAACAGCATGGTACTGTTATAAAATTAGACACATAGATCAGTGGAACAGAATTTAATAATACAGAAATAAATTCATATATTTACAGCCAATTGATTTTCAACAAAGATACCAAGTACATATAAAGGGGAAAGAAAAGACTCTTCAAAAAATGGTGCTGAAAAAATTGGATATACATACGTAGAAAAATAAAACTACATCCCTGTCTCTCACCATGTACAAAAAAATTGACTCAAGATGAATTAAAGACATAAATGTAAGACCTGAAACTATTAAAATCCTAGAAGAAAACATAGGGAAAACTTGTCAGGACATTGGCCTAGACAAAGATTTTATGACTAAGATCTCAAAAATACAGACACCTAAAACAAAATATAGACAAATAGAGATATATTGAACTAAAAATCTTCTATGTAGCAAAAGAAATTATCTACAGAGTGAAGAGACAATCTGTTAAATGGAAAAAATGTATTTATAAACTATTCATCTGACAAGAGACTAATATCCAGTATAGGTAAGGAACAACTCAACAATTTTTTAAAACGTCATTAAAAAGTGGGCAAGGAACATGAGTAGACAATTCACAAAGAAGACATACAAATGGCCAACAGGTACACATGAGGTATGTGAAAAAATGCTCAACATTACTAATCATCAGGGAAATGCAAATCAAAACCACAATGGAATATCATCTTGCCCCAGTTAAAAGACAAAAATATAACAAACACTGGAGAGGATACAGAGAAAAGGGAACACTCATACACTATTGGTTGGAATGTAAAGTAGTACAACCACTATCAACAACAGTATGGAGATTTCTCATAAACCAAAAAAAGAGTTACTGTGCAATCCAGCAATCCCACTACTGCATATCTTTCCAAAGAAAAAGAAATCACTATATCAAAAGGATACATGCACTCACATGTTTATCACAGTACTATTCGCAGCAACAAACACCTATGCGGAATCAACATAAGTATCCATCAACGGATGAACAGATGAAGAAAATGTGCGATATATATACACAACAAAATACTATTCAGGCATAAAAGGAATGGAATTCTGTCCCCTGCAGTAACATGGATGGAACTGGACGCCATTACGTTTAGTGAAATAAGCCAGGCTCAGGAAGACAAGCATCTCATATTCTCACTCATAGGTGAGAACTAAAAAAAGTTGATCTGCTTAAGGTGGACAGAAGAATGATGGATACTAGCAGCTGGGAAAAGTGGGTGGGCGGGTGAATGGCAGAGGAGGAAGAAGAGAGGTAAGTTAACAGGTACAAACATACAAATACATAAAAGGTATAAATTTTATTGTTTGACAGCAGAGTGACTGTGGTTTACAACAACCTACTGTATATTTCAAAGTAGCTAGAAAAGAGGACTGGAATCGTTCTCAACACATAGAAATGATAAATACTAAATGTAATAGACACCTCAAATAGCTTAACTTGATCAACAAACACACTACACATGTAACTAAATATCATATGTACCCCATAAACGTGTAAAATATTATGTATTTATAAACACGGGCTTTAAAAATTATAATAGCTTTAGGCCGGGAGCGCTGGCTCAAGCCTATAACCCCAGCACTTTGGAAGGCCGAGACAAGAGGATTGTGGGTTCGCGAGCAACCTGGGCAACACGATGAGACCTTGTCTCCACAATAAATAAAAAATAAGCTGGGTGTGGTAGCGCGCGCCTGAAGTTCCAGCTACTTGGAAGGCTAACACGGAGGGATCACCTGATCTCAGCAGGCCGAGGCTGTGGTGGCCGGGAGCCTGCCACTGCACTCCAGTCTGGGCAACAAGAGTAAGACTCCAACTCAAACAGTGGCTCAGCCTGTAATCCCGCGCCTTGGGAGGCTGAGGTGAGTGGATTGCCTGAGCCCGCGGGTTCCAGACCTGCCTGGGCAACTTGGCGAGACCTCATCTCTACCATAAATCAAAAATCAGCCGGGCGTGGTAGCACGTGCCTGTAATTCCGGCTACTCGGAAGGCTGAGGCGGAAGGATAGCCGGAGCCCAGCAGGTCGAGGTTGCGATGGCCGGGAGCGGCCACTGCACTCCAGTCTGGGCAACAGAGTGAGACTCCAACTCAAAAAAGATAATTAATAAATAAATAAATAAATAAATAAATAAATAAATAAATAAATAAATAAATAAATAAATAAAATTTATAATGCCTTCAAAATAATTGTGACATGTATGCAAGAGAACATGAATTCAGAATTGCAAAGTTGAAATGAACCCTGCTGGTTCCAAGTAAGTGGGGGCATGAACTATATTTTTTTCTTTTTCCTTTTTTTTTTGCGAGAAAGCAGGATTTTTTGAGAGGACAGAAAAGTTCCCACAGTCGGAGGTACCTGGCGGGGGTTGCCCAAACTATATTTTTTCAAATAAAATGCCTTCAGCTTCTGGAGCCCTGACTTCATGCAGTCTATAAACTATAAACTGTAAACTAACCATTTAATGTTGACACGTCTCAACTAATCTTTACAGGTAAACATTACACAAATATATTCTTTATTTTATAGTCATCAAAGTTCTTATGTAAATAGTTTATTCTGCTTTGGTTATAGCAGATAACTTTTGCAGTAGTTATGTTTTTAATGTTGATCACAAATTGCTCAAAATGAAACTAGTAAGAACACTTGAAAATATTTATTAATATTCCACCATTAACTCTCACTAAATTAAATAGGCCTAGTTTTTTAAGCATGCCTCAATGAATGCATTTTCTATATTTTTTTCCCTCAGTGATCTCTCCAGTTTCTCTATATCTTTTTATAATAGGAGTTTATGTAATTCTCAAATTAAAGCCTAATCAGTCTCTAAAGAAGGAATATGAATATTGTCTTTTTTTATTGTGGCCTATTTCAAGTATATCATTGCTGTTCTTTTTGCTTTTTTAAAAAAATAAAATTCCTTTCAAAAGAAGCTGTTTTTCTGATGTTGACAGGCCCTTTTACAGTGAATTGTATCATCTTTCTCTTCTGATATGCATGTGTAGAATGAATTGGTTTCAGATAATGCTATGTTTGTTTTTTATCACTGCACATTTCTTTGGTTTTCTCCAAGTCACTTAATCTGGTCACTGACTTGCTGTTGTAATTTCAGAAAGATGAATTCCTTTAACAAAAAAGTTTGCTAAGCCAAGAGAAGCTTAAAGGAGCTATTATCCCTTCTTAATTCATCAATCACCACTACACCTGGTGGTAGTTTTGTATCTACCTGTCCAACTCTCCTACTTGGTTAAGATGTTTTTAAAAGTTTAAACTTTAAAATATGCTGCCAGATTAGATTTGCTTTAACTTTTTTAGAATTTTATATTACATATATGTTTATATATGAAATTGTATTCTAATTTTATTTTTCACTTCCTAAATGCTATGCATGCTAAAATTATGCTAAAAAATTAATCATGTAGTTTTACATCTATATTTAGACTTTGAACAATTTATAAAAGTTTGGAGTAATCTGTTCCTTGAATGTTTGGTAGAATTTGCTTGGGGAAAACATCCAGGTCTAGTGTCTTTTGCCAGGGGCAAGAGGGGAAGAGTAAGTATTTGGCTACTACCAGTCAATGTCTTAAACATTTGCCAACTTACTCGTGTTTTCTATTTTAATTCAGCCTATTTTAGGAGTTACACTTTATTGCATGAGAAACACCCATTTTGTCTAAGTTTTCCAATGTATTGAAGCTGAATTCCTTAAAGTTTTTCATTCCATTCTCAAAATATAATTATACTTTACTCTATTTGCAGTATGATTCCCCTTTGCAGTTAAGTATTCCCTGTATTTTTTTAAAAAACATTTTATTCAGTCCTGCAAGAGCTAAATTTTCGAAGAACCAGCTTTAAATACTCTATATACTTTTATTTTCTTTAAGTTCTCCTCTATTTTTAAATGTTTTCATTCTTCTACTTTTTCCAGTTTAACTTCGTTGTTTTTTACAGTTCCAGAGATAAATGTTTAAATAACTTTTTCCCTTTTTCTTTAATTTTAAATTAAAAGCTTAACATTATAACTTCTACAGTTATTATAGATTTACATGCACTCTACAGGTTATGAAATGAATTCTCATTGTTTCTATATTTCTTATTTTCCATTATAAGTTCCTCTTTAATGTGTCAGATATTAAGGAATAAATTACTTCATTTTCATTTTATTGCTGATATCTAATTTAATCATACTGTGTTGAGATCCATAGTTTATAATAAACTGATGTTTTGAAACTAGATGAGATTTTCTTTGTTACATAATACATCTATCTATAATATATAATGTATTATATATTATACATGTTAACAACATAGTTATATATATATCAACTTTCATAACACTTCATGTGTATTTGAAAAGAAGGTTTATTCTTGTTTGCTACAGGGAGTATTAAGCATTTGAGATGACTTGTTCAAATCTTATTTGTCCTTTTAAAAGGTTTTTTCTATCTGAGCTTTCAATTTCTGATAGAAATGCATTAAAATATCCCATCATGTGTTTGAACTAATCTATTTCTCCCTATGACTTGGTTTATTTTGTTTAATTCTGAAAGTTGTCTACAAATTATTGAATGTTATATTCTGTGTGAATTGCTCTTTTTATAATAATGTATTGTTCTTTTAAAAAATTTCTATAAATATTTTTTCTTTAATTTTTCATCTAAAATCAATATTTTGACATAAGTTTTAGTATTTCCATGACATATCAATATTTAATTTTTCTGTCTTCTTTTTGAAGGTATTATCCTTATGAGTAGTGGTTAGTTATTTTTTAAATCAAATATAATAATTTTGGTATTTTATTAAAAATATTCATCAATTTTCAGTTATTATTGAAAATATTTGGACTGATTTCAATGGTCTTATTTTGCTTTTCTGCTTGGTGTGACTTTTATTTGTTATTTCATTTCTTTATTTTTAGGGGAAATCTTATTTCCTTCTTTCCTTGAGTGATTTTTGCGTGTTCTTCCTTTCTTTTTTTTTTTTTTTTTTGCTATGAATTGAGAAGCTCTAAAATAGATTTCTAGTCTTTTAATGTTTACCCTTACATTTTTAAAGCACAGAGCAAACTGTACACATAATCAGACATACATAATTACTGTCAGATATTTCAGTTTAGTAACTTCCACCTATCTACTAAATAAGACAAGAACCTTAGCAAATTTAAAGTGCTCACTGAAACGTCTCCTTTTTAATCACATTTTTAAGAATTTCAGTTCTCTATCTATCTACAGATATATATATATATACACACACACTTTAGTGAAGTATAAGGTTTATAATGTGCATAAATAAAATGTATCTCATAGCTGTACTGCTTTACGTATTTTCACAAACCAAAGACACACTTGTAAGCAGCACCCAGATTAAGAACATGGAACATTGCCATCTCCCCCAAAAAAACCCCTTGTGTTTCCCGCTGGACTCAGTGATTCTTTCCTAAGGGTGACCACATTCTGACTTTTACCAGCATAGATTTTCCTTTATTGGCATTTTGTATGTTATATTATTTAATCATTCACAATGTATATTTTTTGTCTTTTTTTTTTTCTTTTGAGTTGGAGTCTCACTCTGTCACCCAGACTGGAGTGCAGTGGCCGCTCCCGGCCACCGCACCCTCGACCTGCTGGGCTCCGGCGATCCTTCCGCCTCAGCCTTCCGAGTGGCTGGAATTACAGACGCGCTACCACGCCCAGCTGATTTGTTTTTTTTATTTATTGTAGAGATGAGGTCTCGCCAAGTTGCCCAGGCGGGTCTCGAACCCGCGGGCTCAGGCAATCCACTCACCTCAGCCTCCCAAAGGCATGGGATTACAGGCTGAACCACCGAGTCCGGCTTTTTTTGTCTTTTTTATTCAACATTATGTTTGTGAGAATAATCTATATTATGTGAATGGTGTTTTGTTCATTTTCATTGTTTTGTAGTACTCCATTGTATAAACACATGGCAGTTTACTTATTAACTCAACTATTGATAAATATTTACTGCTTAGAGCTATTATGATCTTTTTTTTAATAGTTGTATGAAATTTCGATAACCTTGCCCTGGATGGAGCAGGGCAAAGTCTCAAACCGTTTCAGAACTGTTCTGACAAGCACTGTAGAAATGCATAGGGTCACAGAAGATCCAAATATGCTGGAGATTTGCTCTATTATAATCATTTTCAAATTAGCTCTATTTCCAACTTTTGACAAGTATGTATCTTTTTGGTGACCATATATATTTATTTTGTGTATATACCTAGGAATAGAATCACTGGGTCATAGAGTACTCATATTCAGTTTTACTTATACTGCTAAACTGTTTTTCACTTTAATCTGTTTTTGAAAAAATAAAAGTATAATTTTTATTATTTTTTTATTAAACATATTTAGGTATACAAATATGCATCGTTCAGGTACCCTTGTTGATAAGGGGTGTCCCCTGTCCGCAGTCAGATATTGACTACCGTTAATCCCACCTCCCTTCCCCTCCCTGCCCCCCCATAGTTTCCCACCACTTTCAATCCTTTTCTTATAATATTACGATAGTTGTTCAGGGTCCACTTATGAGTGAGAACATGTGATACTCAGATCTTTGTTTCTGTGAGAGATCACTCAGTATTATAAACTCTAGTTCCATCCAGATTGCTGTGAAATACATGATTTTGTTCTTTTTTATGGCTGCGTAGTATTCCATCATGTATATGTACCACATTTTTTTAATCCAGTCCTCTTTTGATGGACAGCATGGTTGGTTCCAGGTTCTTGCTATTGTGAACAATGCTG
>CAUYQG010280858.1:0-22483 GCA_963574415.1 Tarsius wallacei | reverse complement strand
TTTATGTATATCCCCTTACTTTGTTTGATTCTGGACTTGCACTGTAGATTGGGGGTGGTCCCTTTTTACACTTTTGAGATTTACTTATGGGGGGGAGCTATGATTCAAAATCTATCTGCAGGTCCTGGTATCTGGTATCTGCCAACAAGTCTGTGGATAATCTGAAACCCACTTCCCACTGTCTTGGAATCTGTCCATGCAGTGGGGTTATAGGTTTACTCCCTGAAATAAAATGAGGTTAACAGAGGGAAGAGAATAGTCAGACAGTGTGGGGGAGAGGGGGGTGGGAAGAGAGAAGGGTAAGGGGGAGAACAGATGGGGGTACTAACAAATGGAGAGAGAGACAGAAACTGAAACGGATAAAAACAGTAGACCATGGCTACAAACTGACCAATTCCGATACAAAAAAAAAAAACTAAAACATACATTGATGCTAACATACAAGCTAACCAATCTTCTTATTGGTGTGCTAGTCCTCTCTGTAAAGATATGGTTTACAGAGAGAAGAAAAGGAAAAAGAAAGAAAAATAATAATAAAATAGAAAACAAAACAAACAAACTAAAAAAAGGGCCAAAACAAAAGGAATAGAATAGAGTTAGTAAACTAACAGAACCAATCAAGCACAGTTTGAGACTTTTCGTTTAAGTTCAATGTCCTTTCAGCTCTGATTTCTGGCTGTTTTTTCAGGCTGGTAAGTTTGTTCACAGGGTCAGTTTCCCCTTTTGGTGTTGTTACCTTGAGTAGCCAGCAGGTGGTGCTATCTCATGGCTACAGATGTTCTTTATCTCAGTTGCTTCTCCCACCGAGGAGGGAGCCAGAAGGAAGCTGAAAATGGAAGCCTGGCCCCAAGGCACGCAGGAGGAGATCCAAGGCTCAGCCAGATGTCACAGCGGCAGTAGTGGTAGCGGCGATCTCAGCAGATCCTGCATGCAGGGGTTCCAAGGTCCGAAAGTGTGGATCACCTCAGACACAGGCAGCGATGGCAGCGGGTACCCAGACCATGGCGGCGGCGGCGGCGGGCTTACCCAAGTTATTATCATCAAAATTAATACTGATGTTACTATTTAAAATATACTTCCCCATTTTAAAATGTTGTTATGGTTCTATAGCCTCTGGAGCAACCAACCAGGGAGCCAAACCATAACCACTGCAGCTCTTGGCCTAGAACAATCTGGACTTGACTAATGGCTGCCAGCTTCCCTAATTTTTGCCTCTCCTTTCAACACAGGAACAAACAGAGAAAGTAAAAAAAAAATTATTTTATTTATTTATTTTTTATTAGGAGCCTCACTCCGTCACCCAGGCTGGAATGCAGTGGCATGCTCAGGGCCACCCCAATGTCAACCTGCTGGACTCCGTGATCCTTCTGCCTCAGCTTTCCAAGTAGCCAGAACTACTAATTTTTGATTTATTATAGAGATGAAGTCTCACAAAGTTGCCTGGGCTGATCCCTAACCCGTGGGCTCAGGCACCCCACTCGCCTCAGGCTCCCAAAGTGCTGGGATTACAGCCTGAGCCACCAAAAGTGGCCTAATTTTTGTTTTAAAGATGTGGGGTACAATTCATGGCTAGGTATACAAGTGGTCATTGTACAGGTAAAGTTTGGGCCTCACTTTGGTCCACACATCACCTGGTTTGAGATCAACAGAAAACGATTGAACCCTTCCCTAGCCATACTTTTGTTCCCATCTCAAGAAATTGTACAATAATTCACCTAATTAGCGTGGAAAAAATTTATAGTCATTCTTAACTCCACTTTTTCCTCTCATAGCGCACATTTAATACAACAGCAGATTCTGTTTGCTCAATTATCACCTGAATCCACCCACATTTTTACCTCCTTCGTGGCTTCAACCTATGTTATATCTGTATCTTCTCCAGCTGGTTTTGTTACCTGCCCTGATAATTGTCTGACTGCTCTCTCTTTTGTGTCCCTGCAGTCTTTTGTTTCTCATCAGCCCAAGTAATTACTTTAATAAATGTAAGCAAGAACTTGATGCTTCCTATTCACAACCATCCAGTGATTCACACTGCAATTAACTTAAAATCCTGAATTCTTGTCTTTTAAAAAACCCTTCATAATCTGTACCATTCCCTCCCTATTGCCTGTTCTCTCTAAATTCCTACCATGCTCCTTCTTACTCTAGTCATAAAGACTGGTAGTTGTTTATTTTATTTTGTTTCTGTCAAAGATGATCCCCACTTGGGGTCACACTCTAGGTGCTCCTACTGCCTGAAACAGTCTTTTTCCAAATAGAGACATGTTTATCTTCTCATGCATTATCAGTCTTCTCAAATTTTGCTTAAAAAAACAGCCCACCAAAAATAATATACCGCCACTCTTTTCCCCTATATCTCACTTCATTTTTTCTTTAAAACATGCATTGCTACTTGACATTTTATTATATATTTATGTGTTTATTTGATACTGTATGACTTCTCTTCCAGAATGTATGCTCTATTAAGCAAATAATTTTTTCTATTTATTTACTACTGTGTCCTTCACCTAGCACTCAATAAATACTTATTGAATAAACGAATATTGAGTTTAAGCAGAAAAATACCATTATAAACATATTTGCTTTGAAACTATAACTCCATAATGTGGAGAATGTACTTTGGGAGTGCAAAGGTGCTTATGTCCTTTGGAAGTTAGGAAGTTACTACTGAATCCAGGCAAGATAATTTGATAGCTTGAACTATGAAGGAGTCAATGGAGCTGAAGAAAAACAAAGAGATATGAGACTTATTTAAGAGGCAAATTGCAGAGCAGAGTGATAAAACAGATGTTTGGGTACAGAAGAGACAAAGGACTACTCCCTAGATTTTTCATTATCAGAATAACATAGCAGTTCTTGTTACTATTATAAGGAACTTTTTTAAAAGTTGCGTTTATGTGTATGTTGTGGGGAGGAGCCTTATGGATTCATTCTGAGATATGCTGAATACGAGTTACCTTTGAACATCCAAACAAAAAATGCAAGAGGAAATCAGATACATAGTTGTGGATCAGAAAAATGAAATCTAGGCTGGAGACACTTTTCAGTTATCTGTATACAGGTAGTAAATGAAGCAATGCGCTTGGATGAAATATCTTAGGGAGATTATATAAAATAAAAGGGAGAATAATTTAAGACTGAATCTTGATGAACTAAAAAAAATAACAGCTTAGTGGAGAATGGTAAGTTGACAATAGTAAAGGCAGAACATAACAAAAGATTAAAATGAAAAATGAGAATAATGGTGTATCATGGAAACTAATTTTTAAGAAAGTAATTTTCAAAAATGAGGTAGTAATTAAAAGTGATGAATACTTTAACATTGGTGAGACTTCTATTTTGAAAATGTCAGGCTAGTTGATGGACCTTTCAAAATAAGCAAAAAGTGCTAAATTTAAGCAAAACTTAGCATTAAAATATGATAAGATATTAATAGTAAAACGTAATCAGGTGAAACTATTTTCAGAAGGAAACAGGTAAATGCAATTAGAGGAGGTAAAAAGTGGCTGAGTATTTTCAAGTGCTGCTGATAAGTCAAATAAAATAAGAACAGGAAAATCCCTGATGGGTTTAAAGGAGTGCATATATAGTTTGACTGATTCAGTAATATAGTAGCTATCAGAGGATATGGGGCAGTGGAAGTTTATTTATTTTTCTAAGGAGAGAATACAGAGAATAATGAAAAGCCTTAACTATACACTTATACATTACTTTGCTATTCATACAGCTCTGTCATTTTTTATTCTGTTTCCCAATTCACTGCACAGGTTATAAAATTTAAAATAACCTCTTCTTTATAATGTGTATGATTTCATTAACAAGTAGAACATGTGCCCTTCAAATACAGATGTTATACGCATAGATACATGCATAGATATGTATATATGAATGCGTGTGTGTGTGGGCGTGTGTGTGTGTGTGTGTGTGTGTGTGTGTGTGTGTGTGTATGTCAGCCTTTCACGTCTGTGGGCTCTGTAGCCATGGATTCAACCAATCGCAAATGGAAAATATTCAGGAAAAAAATTCCAAACAGCTCCACAAAACAAAGCTTGAATTTCCCATACCCACAGTGCTATATTGAATCCTTGCAAATGAAGCGATGTGTAGGTATTGTGTTGGGTATTATATGTAATCTAGAGATTATTTGAAGTATGCAGGAGGATGTGCATAGGTTATGTGCGCATACTACATTATTTTATATAAGGAATTTGAGCATCCGTGGAACTTGGCATAGGGGTAGACCTGAAACCAACCCCACATGTATAACAAGGGATGATTGTACATATACATAATACACACATATAATCATATTGTGGACATTAAGAATATTAATCAAACAATAAAGCACATATGAAACTATATGGAGATATAATAGCAATTTTTTCACATTGTAACTGTTTTAATACAATTGTCAGCATTGCATTTAAGAAAAGGATGTTTTTCAATCGCTTTTTTTCTTTCTGAGTACATTATTTTTATTAACTTTAAAGCTGGTTTTATATATTTCTCACCAAATAAAAGCAATTTTAAACATTTTTTCCCTCCAAGGAATAAAAATTTGCATGAAGCCTCCATAATTGTGTTCTCTTTCTTACATTTAATGACTAATTAATCATTTTGCTGCTCAATGAAAAGTAGTGTGATCACAAAAGTAATACCAATAATACAATTCAGAATAACATTTTAAACATGTAATATATAGGCTTTCCTTGCAAATACAAAATGGGCCAATATGTACACTAGAAAACATTATTTGATGTTTGTTGTATAAATATCAATTGTATTTCAGAAAGGTCACTTGAGTTTGAAGGAAAATGCTGAAAAATCTCTAAAGGTTTTATGTTACTTTTTGTGAAGGGTTTTTAGATAAAATTAAATTATCCAATAAAATCTAGTTTTGAAATATTCAGCCATAATATTCCTATTTTAATAATACTATCTTTGATGGTTGCTTATGTGAAATTTGAGTTTTCCCAGCATGTGCTCTTGCAAATCATGTATGTGCACTCACGTCCTCTATACATTAATCTGAATACATTTTTACATTGCTTTTCCCCTGTAACTTGTAAGTAAACACTTTTGAAGAATTGATTCCTATTTTAATTTAAAAAAATAGCAGCAAAATATGATATATGATAAATTGTTAACATAAACAATAGAAAGTAAATAATGTGAAAAATTACTGAGATGTATTTAATGAATGGCAACAGAGACAAACTCATTAACATGATTCTGGTAGTTCATGGGAAGACTTTAAGAATATAGAGACTGTTAAGAATATCAAGATTGAATAAAATTTAGATGGAGTATACATTTCACATTTCAATTTAGGGAAATATAAATGAACAAAATTATTTCCTCCTTCCTCTTCCTTACCCAACCACAAACAGCAGTAGCTTAATCTGCAGAGAATGTGATAGACTACAGAGAACTGCAATGGTTCCTTTACCTCACTTTACAAACACTGCTCTAATGATGCCTTCCTTATCACTCTTCACCTATTAAGATGTGCAATAAACACATCTTTTTAAGTTTCACATTAGTGTAGCTTCAAATACATTTTTTATGTGCAGTAATGATTTTCTAATGAATGTGTATGCCTCAATGTCTTCTAAGTATTGATTAGTATAAGCAGGCTAATTTTAATTCCTAGCAATTTCTATTGGTCAACAGGATCTTTTCCAGTTTCCTACTGTATTCTTGCCATATAAGAAAAAAAAAAGGTTTGAGCCATATGTATAAAATTGTGCTTTATCTTTTAAAGGCGAACCACAGAAAAATGTAATGGTTACATAATATAATATTCAGTTGATTTGAAAATTAAATACTATAGCACTTAATTTAGGACACCTAATTATTTAAAACAAGAACACTTTGAATACTAATATAAAAATAGAAAAATTATTTTGTAAAAATAATAGTTTGGCTCTACCGTTACTCCTAGACTTACTTCCTCAAGGAGAAAAAAATGTAATGAATTTGTTTTAGCCCCTAATCATATGTTCTCGATACAGTACAATATATTCAATATAATTCATGTTCAATTAATTTTGCCAGCTCTAAACAAATAATTTTTGTGTTGATATATGACTTTAATCTAACAACTAGTTATAAATACCAATTTAAACAAACCCTAATTTGAGCTTTTGTGTGAACTTTTTCCTTTCTTCTTCACATTTGTCATTATAATTAAATGTGTAATATTTATTTAATATATTTATCAATTATCATTTAGCAATTATCATATATTTATAACATATAAACGTGTAAAAATTTTTCTAAAGGTGAAATTTAGAGCCAATTATAAAATTTAAAAATGCTCAAACTTACCTTCCCTGAAGGATAGTGTACATTATAGTCATTATAGTCATGGCATTCCCTAATGCTGATGTAACCTATCAACACCTCATTAGATAGAGGCTACTTTTAATGTTATGATTTTATAGACAAAATTGTAATAAACATTGCTGAGCATATAGCATACTACTTTTGGTTAATTGTTTCCTTAAATCAAATTTCAAGAAGTAGGATTAACCAGTTAGAGATATACGTTTTTATTTGGGATCATGCATCATGGTGTTTTCAAAAGACCATACCAATTCATAATATTAGGTTTCTTTTATAAAGGTTTGAAGAAGTTATTTTTCTATACTGAAATAGTCTGGGGATAAAAGCTAGAAACTAAATCGTGTGATATTTAAGTTGCTAATAAAATGTAGTCTATAATTCCTACTACCTAAAGTCTATCTAAGGTCTTCCCTTTTATCCCTGAAGCACATTGGTATAAATTAAGTTTCACTGATACCTTAGCAACATAAAAACACTCACATACTTGCTATCCTGAAATGCTAAATAAAACGTGTAAAAATTTTTCTAAAGGTGAAATTTAGAGCCAATTATAAAATTTAAAAATGCTCAAACTTACCTTCCCTGAAGGATAGTGTACTCTGAAGAAGAATTAAAACTACATAAATCCACTGCAGTTTTGAATATTAGAGTACCTGAAAAACAAGTAACTCATCTTTTGTAATAATATTCTCATGTGATTTTGAAAAAGCTGATACTTCACATTTTGAAACTCACAAACCTCTTGCAAATGTGATAAATGTATTAAATAAAACTTTGTTGCTGATTTTTATTCACAAGAATGAACTTAAGGATTTTGTGTTCTGTTTGTTTGTTTGTTTGTTTGTTTAGAAACTAATTGTTCCTTTACTTATTTGAATTGGACAGACCATCTAGAAAACTACACTGTGGTGCACTATCTAGAAGTATAAACTGTATTTTAAGGAATACATGTGAACATTTTGGTCAAGAGTTTTCTTGACCAAAAGAAGGAACTGTGTAGGTGACACGTGTGAGATAAACAGGAATTTAAACAGAATATATTAAGTGACAGAGTACCCAGCACTGACCTACCTTACAGAGAAAATCCAAACTGATACTATTCAATTCTTCCTTAGATTGGGAGAATGCTGTTCTTTCATGTTTTATGACCATATGGAATGTCCAACAACCAACTCACATTCAGATGAAATGAGTGGCTTGACCTGTTGGATGACAGGTGGTCTCAAGGCTGTGAATAAATGGGAATCCAGAACCAGTGACAATCTGGAAACTCTGTTCTTTTCTCTTTCAATATCTCTTGCTGCTCTGCTCCTTCCTTTCATTGTGTCTCCCCTGTGCCATCAGGTTTACTCCTTTTCACCTCAGATCTAAAATTATTATTGGAAGGAGAAAAACTTGCTCTCCAAGTATGTTGTTAGAATATTTTCAGTGTCACTTAGGCCAATGCTTTCTCTAAATATTTATTTTTCATTTCTATGTATGATAAGGAAAAGGAAGAAAGGAAGTAAAGGCTCCAATTGAAATACGGAGATGAAGGGAAATACGCAGAAAACATACAGGTTAATACTTCTAGATTTCACACTACTACCTGTGTTATTGCTTACAAGATACCTCCAAATCCTAGTTTCCTTTTATAATGGAGTTTGGAACTCTGGAACTGTAAATTATATTTACATAAATTGTAGGTAAGAGGTTACTCTTGTTTTTATTGGATCTTTTATTTTTCCATGTGAGTAGAGCTCAGGTCATCAAGTAATTCCATTATTAATGGGAAAGACACCCTAACTAATTCTCAGGTTAATATCTGTAAATTCCATTATGTTTAGTTATCTGAGAGAATCTCAGAGTAATTTTTAAGATCCATGTTTAAAAAAATAAAGTCCTTCAATTTGAAATGCTACTTTTGAATAACAAATATAAAGCTACAGATTTTAATTTAACTGTGGCATACTCATGACTAAATAAGTTTAAAACTTTTCTGCTTCTAATTTTTTTGAAAGCAATTCTCTATTTTTTTCATGGAAAAAAATGTAACCTCTCCCTAAATCTGACGTACATGAAATCTCAGGTTTGCTTGCAAAATAAATTTCACATATTCTTTATTTCATTAGTTTAAGGAAAACATATGTTTCTTCAACTGAGTCATTTGGTAGTTTATGAATAGAATTTTTTGCCTTTGTTGCAACATAATTAGATTAGTTTTATTTATGGCATTATTTATAGTATTATAATCCATTTCATAACATACTGAGTTTCTAAAACATTGCTGTGACTGGGAATCTATGTGCTATTACATGAGGATACAAGTAAAGTTTAAGGAGAATTAAGTACCTTTTTCAAGGCTTTTTTTAAAACTCCTTCAATTAAACATTCACGTGTCTTAGTTTTTTCTCTTTCATAGCATCACAGCCATTTTCTATCTTACTTCAAGTAGGAACTCACCTTTCTTACATTTGTCATAATATGTTGTAACATTTTTATGATTTTTTTTCTTTTAGTTGATTGTCACTCTCTAACAAAATAGTCTCCTTGAGACCTCTCTTTTGTTTGTGTTTCCTCAGAACTATTGTTTACAATGATTTATAACTTTTATTAATTTCTTTGTAATTTCTCATTTATGTTTTTATTTCCATAAAAGCTATTCTATTAGAATATATACTCAATTAATATATTCCTTGGATTAGCAAAGGTGGGCACTGTTCCTTGATGCCTACTTTTTCCATCATATATTTGTTGATCATAACATAATGATGTGTTCAATTGCATCAAACTCTTCTTTTCTTCTTTTAATCCAAAAATATTTTCATCATACTGCAAATAATTGACTAATGTAAAAAGAAGTTTGATGTGAAAAATGAGAATAAATCATAGAATAAATTTAAAATATAATATAGAATGAAAATGAATTCTTGAAAATTTTTTTTTACTTTATATGAAAGATTTTAGAATTAGCTGTCCATCTTTTGTACAGTGTCCTAAAACACTTTCAACTATGCTTCACTGAAAGCATAGTTTTATTTTTAAACATCTTACAGTTATTTTTACATCTATGCAATCATAGGTTTAACTTATATATTAAAAAATGGACATGTATTATCCAAATTCTACACAGCAAGTACTGTGCTAGTTATATCAGTCATGATATATTTCTTCATAAGGAATTAAGATAGTTTTTAATTCAATATAAAATATAAGAATCTGCCTTTCCTAGATTGAATAATTATTTTTTAAGGATGACAAGGACAAGATAAGATAAATTCCACATACAACATATTGCAAGCAGAGACTTCTGTTTATAAATTAGCTTTATGTTCCACAAGATTAATAATTGCACATCTCTTTTGAGTCCAAGTATATGATAATTTTATTTTTTTAACCTATAACACATTAATAGTACCTAATCATCAAGATAAACTTTTTTTATAATCGAGGGAACTTTTTAAAAAAGAAGTGCAATAGTAGCTCAAATAACATTCCCAAATTTTACTTAGATATTCAGAATATTAGAATAAAAAGTATTTTTATTAAAAATTATCTTTAGTTTTTATAACTTACAATGTTCAGCCCAATTGCCTGTAGTTGAATCTGAGCTTTATCATTTACTAGAGTTAGAACCCTTGAGAATGTTTTAACCTTCCTAAGCCCTAGTCACTTTATTTGTAAAATTGCATTATATAGTTTTTTAAAGAATTAAAAGATATTGTGTGTATATATATACATATATATAATGCCTGATACATTGTAAGGGCTCAGTAAATGTTATTGTTATTAGTTTTATTCATATGGATTTAATTTTAATAGTATGATGATTGCTCTTTATAATTCCCTGCTGAAAACATTTAAATGAATATGTTCTCAAGAACACTTACTCTTCTCTCCTTTGGGGGCATCCAGCTTTTTATAAAATAGAATCTTCTGTCCTTGGAGAAGTCATTCAAGTAGTACCTGAGTGTCAGTCAAATGGCAGTTATCCCACATCTATTATAGTTAATGCCTTTCAAGATATTACCCTCTCTCAAGCCCAAGGACTATAATTATTTGGAAATAGATTTTCACCTTAATATTGGTGTGCTTTAACCTGTTTGAAAGTGAGAGGTCAAGAAATATTTAAATTATAGTGTATGTTTCCTTCTTATTTCAGAGTGTTCAAAAATTTTTAAATGAATATTTTGATTAAATAGATCTTCTAAAGCTTTAAAAATGCTAGCACAATTTTATTGGGTTAATTTTTACCACATCATAACTTTACCATCTGTCACCTCACCAAGGCCCTTCCAGAAGCACTGGCACAGAAGTCTAGACAAGCACTCGGACTCTCATTTTTTAGGTTGGTTCCTGGCTCTTTGAGTCGCTCTCCGTTTTTGCATTCTAACTGCAGAACACTGAGAAATAGTGCTTGTATAGCTGACAATAAAGTGAAATAGTGTCTCTGTAAACAATCCTATGTAAAAAATCTGCATCATTTTATTCTATAAACTACTTCAAAATCTATACTAACTTATCAATATCACCAAAAAGCATTGTGGAAAATTACTTTCTTCAATAAAGTACTATTTTTTGTTTTTTGTTAAAAAAAAAAATCAGCTATAAAGCCACACTCTTTACCAAGTTTAGGATTATGGTAAATAGTCTGAAAGTAAAATACTGAACCTATGCCTGGCATTACCTCATAGCATAGAAATGTGGACTGTCAGGAGTTTAAAATCAGTTCTACTTAACCAAAAGACAGACCATGACACAAATAGAATAATTACTCACATTGTGCACAAATAGTAGTTTCATTGTCCTACCAAATAAAAGTCTTTGTATGTTCACGAAGCTGGAGGCAAGGGACAGGGGATGCTTGTTAGATATTGACTTTTGCAGACTCACACATCTGTATAATGATCTTAGTCAACAGCATTATCTAATACAAAGGACACGAAGAGAGCTGTGCTGCTGGAATTGCCAAAGGAAGTATAAAAGTACAAAGGAAGCTGAAGCCTGCCAGTGCCTTTCCATATGGATATAATCAAGCAGCAGGAGTTCAAAGTACTGTCAGCAAAATATTGAACCACGGGTTTTTTTCTAAATATATGGCATAGTAAAATATTTTTAAATTTGTAGACTTATTAGGAGCAACTTGTCCAATCCTCTTATTTTAAATTTCTGTCTAGTTTTCGTTACCACAGAGAATGTATATCACAGAGAATACAGGATCTTGTATTATCTCTGAGATATTTCTTTCTAGCTCAGTTTTAGATAGTTCAAAGAAAACAAAATTACAAAATGTCTACTACGAATTGAAACAAGAGGCAAAGAAATGAATAGTAGAATTGTAGAGCTTAGTAATAGAGAAACACAACTATGATCAAATAAATACATATTATACCGTCTACACAATATTCTGTCTAAATATATCATATTTATAAAAGATATTATTTGATTGGTTTTATTGCTGTCTGTATGTTTTTATATTAAATTGTGACATTCTTGTGATCTTTTGTGATACATTCTTCCTTTTTTTCCTTTTCTTGCTTTGCCTTTAATTTTCTTTTTTATCAATTAATTTAAGTTCAAAACATATAGGGTGCTTTGTTGTTTTCAATATCTATACTATATTTCATTTATGGATCTAAATAACAGATATTCAGTGTTTTTCAATGAATGAATAATTTTAACATTTTTATTATTATACTAATGTCTCTTTGAGCGCATGATATATATTGTGGGAGTTTGTGGTGCTGGTACATTGTTTGCATATCTCCACAGGTTAAATTTTTAGAAATCAAATTACTGGTTTAAAAAGTATATTTATTTTAAATCTGGTTGTTTTAAAATGCCCCACCCTGGAAAAAGTTCATGCCAGTTTACACACTGACACTGCAATATGAGAATATCTGTTTAACTGTAATTTTTTTCTTTATTAATTCATTCAGTTATTTATTTGACATATAATTATTGAGTACTCACAATATGCCACATTATGTCTATCATAGCTGATAGGATATCACAGTGAATCAACCAGGAAAATCTGTTTCCATATCAGAAGTTTATATTCTAACAAATAATTAATGATACCCACAATATTTGATTTTATGACAGCCTTCTGGTCAAAAGAAAAAACACTTGATTGGATTTTGAGAAGAAAGGTCCAGTAAGCTTTGCCATAGTATCCAAATAAATACCATATCCTGGTGAGAACTGGAAATATGTGAGATTTATTTGCAAATTAGGAATCTATTTAATTACTGGAAGTCATCATAATTATCTCACACATCTTATTTTTGCAAAACATCAAGAGGTCAGTGAGAAAATTAGACTCTGCTTGGGGCCACAATTTGGCATTGTAGCAGCAGAATGGCATTCCAGATCATTATAGCCTTAAATATTCCCCAGTGGTGATTCCATGTGCTTCTTTCTCTTCACATCACACACGATGATTTTGTATCCGTTATATTAATCAATAATTCCTGTATTGCACAATACTAATTTCATATGAATACAAATCTTACTAAGAGAAATTTGAGTTATTAGTTTGGTTTTCAATTTTTTATACTAACTTTGAATTGGGCAGTTTATACACATGATTTATAATTCATGTTACATAAAAAATACATTGTGCAAACTAAGTGTTCTTTCCACAGCCATCCTAGAGATGGCCTTTATTATACATCTTGTGCATTCTTCCAGAAACATTCTAGGACCACCTAAATATAAAGTATAGGCATGATGCCTTGATAAATTACAAACCAATCTAGGACACTTTTGAGAATGGAAAAGTATACATATGGTAATTATTCCAGGACAACAGGTGAAAAGCAGAGATAGCTTGGTCAAACTAAAACACATGGTTACCTTAACTATACATCATGTGTTTATGTAAATACATATTTTAATATAATCTGTATGGCAACATAGTTCACATTCTTCTGTACCTTCTTTTCTCACATAAAAATATAATGGGATACATTCTTACATTATTATACATAAGATTACTTTATAATCTGCATGGTTATATCATTAGTTCCTCTGTTGACATTTAGATTGCTTCCATTCTTCTAATATTATAAAAAATTTTGTGTTGAACATCCTTATAGATAAGTCATAAGGATGGTAAAATGTTAAAGTCACAATTGATAGGTTAAAACTTAAGTGTGTGTTTTTTTAAATTTTGATGGACATTGCCAAGCTCTCATCTTGAATAGTTCTGTCTGCAATATACAAATTTGCCTATCACTGCCAGTGTGGTGGGTTGTCAAAATTTGTTATATACGTTAAATTTGCTAATATTTGAAAAATGATACCTTGTTAGTTTTAATTTGCATTTTATGCAATTTTCATTTAAGAACCATTAAAATTTCCTCTTGCCCATTTTTTTCTATGAAATTCTGGACCTATACTTTATTGATTTATGAGTTAAACTATTGAAAATTTGCATTGATTAAGATATTGGATATATGCTCTTTTCCATTCAGACAGAAGAATGGAATAATCAATACCCACACTACAAATGCATTCTTATTTTGGCAATATTGATTTTTCATCAAAAGAAATTCTCGTCCTTTAAATGACTTGGTTCTTAAAGTTACCTGAGGACTCATGTAGCTATCAGAGACTAAATATATAATGGGACTTTTCCCAAATGAGATGTTCAATGATGAATGCTCAGAAATCCTCATGCTTTCTCTGATGCATATATAAAGTATTTATTTAGTAAAAACTTTGTAACCGGCACTGTGCCAGGTGCTATAAGCAAAACCATGAGAAACATGTCCCTCAGGTGGTTATTAGTCAGCTGTTATAAGGTTCTGCTTCAGAAATAGACAGCCTCAAAAATCTTAGTAGCTTGAAACAACAAAGTTTTATTCCTTGCTCACGGTACATTACAGCTGTAGCAGCTACAATTCAGCTGTGGTTCTACTGCACCTCGGTTCTCTTCTATGGTCTTTTTCATTCCAAAAATCTGGCAACAGCCTATATTTGGAGTATACTGTTGTAGGGGCCAGGGGGAAAGTTGCCCTTGGCCCTCTGAAGGGACACTGAAAACTCAACTCTCAAGAAACAGGTTACTTGCAGCAAAGGCATATAAATTTGTTTAATGTGTAATGCACAGGAGCCTCCAAATGAAGACCCAAAGATACAGGGGAAATTATCCATTTTCATGCTTAAGTTCAACAAAGTGAACAGCCGTGTAGAAATATTATTGGACAAAAAATATATGAGCTAATGCTATTAGACGAAGGGAAACCCAGTATGATCTGTTTGTCCAGATTCTTTGAGCATGCATTCTTCCCTTCTTTGTGTGTGGCAGGGCCCTCTCGAGGATTGGGGTTATGACCTACAGCCAAACAAAGTAGGTCAGATAATTTCTCTCTCCTTTTTTTTGAGACAAGATCTTGCTCAGTCACCCAAGCTGCAGTGCAGTGGCTCATTCAGAGCTCATTGCAACCTTGACCTCCTGGACGCAAACATTTCTGCCTCCTTAACCTCCCAAGTAACTGGGACCACAGGCACGTACCACCACACTGGGCTAATTTTTATTTTATTTTATTTTTTGTAGAGATTGGGTGTCACTATGTTGTTCATCCTGCTCTCAAACTCCTGGCCTCTAGTGATCCTCCCACCTCGGCCTCCCAAAGTGCTGAGATTACAAACATGAACCACTGCACCCAACCCAAGTAATTTCTTTATGTCTAGTTTTTACACAAAAAAGGCAGGGAGAAAGTTAGAGTAATATTTTTAGGTTTTATGGATGACTGTGGAAAAGAAATTCTGGTTTCTATTACATGTCTTGGGGAACAGGGAATCTTCTTAGTTTCTCTGGCTAGTCTCAGAGGAGAATGGGCCTGAGGAAAAAGAGGGAAGGAGGCCAGAGAAAAAACTTTTGCTTCTGAAGCTGCTTCTGAGGTCATTTTGAGGTATTATTTTCTATGCCCCAGTACTGCCCTCAAAGTAGAAGAGTAAAGGGAGAAGTGTTGAACCATACTGTAGCTCTTAAAGCATCTTCTCAATTGTGGTATACTCAGTACTTCTGCACACATTCTGTAAACCAGAGCAGGTGACATTGTAAAACCAGAAGCCAATGAGGTGAGGAAATATACTCCTCCCTTGGAGAGATACTGCACTTCAAATGGCAATGGACAGGGTAATATAATTCTCATACAAAAAGGGCAGCAAGGGATTGGAAACAATGTTATAATTGACCATGGCCATGCTATTGGCCAAAAAAAGTTTACTTCCCTCCCTTCTGCACCAGGGATCCCCAGCCCCTGGGTCATAGACCAATCCCAATACCAGTCTGGGTTAGGAACCTGGTTGCACAGCAGGAGCTGCACAGGGGACAAGCAAACAAAGTTTCTTTTTTTTTTTCTTCTTAATTTCACAAGTCAGGATTGAGTACATAAGTGGTCTGTATACAGGTGGAGTTGGGGTCTCCCATTGGACCTCAGTTTGCCTGAATTAGGACCAGGTACTCTTATTGATGTTATGTGCTCCTCATCCCCTGGCAGTGTCCTGCTACTGCCAATCCCTTTCTTTTAGTGATAGGTTTATGACAGGTGTTCAGGGTTCACTTATGAGTGGGGACATATGGAACTCAGTTATTTGTTTCTGTGATAGATGATTGAGTATGAAAGACTCTAAATCCATCCAAGTTGCTGTGAAGTCCATGGTTTTGTCCTTCTTTATGGCTGCATAATATTCCATCATGTATATGTGCCACATTTTGTATTATCCAATCCACTTTTGATGGGCAGCCCGTTTGGTTCCATGTTTTTGCTATTGTGAATTGTGCTGCAATAAACATGCATGCACGGGTATCTTTTTTGTAGAATGATTTGAGTTCCTCCAAGTATATTTCCAGAAGGGGAATTGCTGGATCATATAAAAGGCCAATTTCTAGTTCTTTTAGAAATCACCACACTATTTTCCAGAGGTTGAACTAGTTTTCACTCTTACCAATAGTATAAAAATTTCATCTGTATTTACAGCTGCTCCCATTGCTTGCATTATCGCCTGAGCTCCATCTTCTGTCAGATCAGCTGTGGAATTAGATTCTCATAGGAACACAAACTCTATTGTTAACTGCACATGTGAGGGATCTAAGTTGCATGCTCCTCACGAGAATCTAATGCCTGATAATCTGAGGAGGGACTGGGGTGGTAATGCTAGTGCTGGGGAGTGGCTGCAAATACAGATTAACATTAGCAGTGAGGTTTGACTGCATAGAAACCATAATAAATCAATTGCTTGCAGCCTCGTATCAAAACTCTATCAGTGAGTGGCAAGTGAGTTGATATACTTCAATTGTACAGCTACATCTAGTAACAGGTTTTCAATTAGAATTTGATACTTATTTTAGTCTATGTATGGCCTGTCCATTATTTTATTTACCACTTCTGTCCACAACTTTTTCTCACACTGAGCACTTGTCTCAGTCAGAGTTTTGTTAAGCCCACAAGCTAACCTTAGCCAAAATGAGTAAAAACCAAATGACACTGGAGAGCTTCTTTGAAAAGGAGAAAAGACTCAGTGGTGAGACAGCAGATAACTTAAAAATTATGAACAAAAAGAAAGCTGCATTTAAAAGAAAATATCAAGAATCCTACTTAAATTATGAATTTATTGCAAGAGGGGATTCACATTCTCTGCCCCTGCTTTGTGTAATACGTGGCAACTGGCTATCCAATGAAGCCATGAAGCCTTCAAAACTGCCTCACCACATGGAGTATAGGCTCTTTGCATTAAAAGATAAGCTTTTGGAGTTTTTTAAAAGAAAAAAAAACATGAATACAAGGAACAGAAGCATTATTGGAAGCCATCTCTCCATCAAACGTGTCTGCACTGAGAGCATCATTCTTAGTGGCTAACCACATTGCTAAAGCTAAGAAGTTCTTTACTATTGGTGAAGAGTTGATCCTGCCTACTGCTAAGGACATTTGTTGTGAACTTTTAGGAGAGGCGCAGTTAAAAGGTGTCACGTGTTCCTCTTTCAACTAGCACCATAACTAGACGAATTGATGAAATAGTGGAGAATATGGAGGCACAATTGTTAATGAGTCACTGTGGTACAAAATCTAGATTGAAGAATCTACTGATGCTGGTAACAAAGCAACAATGATTGTTTTTGTGCAATATATTTTTCAGGAGGATGTGCATGAGGATACGTTATGTGTATTTTTGTTGCCAACCAACACTGCAGCCGCAGAACTATTCAAGTTTTTGAATGATCACCTATCAGGAAAACTGAATTGGTTATTTTGTGTCAGTATATGCACAGACAGAGGTACTGCCATGACTGAATGGTTTTCTGATTTCACTACTCAGGTCAAAGAGGTTGCTTCTGAATGTGGGTCTATGCACTTGTGTAGTCCATAAAGAAATGCTAGTTAGCCAAAAAATGTCACCTCAACTTAACATTTTGTAAGATGTGATTAAAATTACCAACCACTTTAAAGTACATGTCCTTAACTCACATCTGTTCATGCAGTTCTGTGAGGTAATGGATGCCGAGCACACACGTCTTCTCTTATAAACAGAAGTGAGATGGCCTTCTAAAGGTAGATCACCAGTCAGCATTTTTGAGTTATGAGAGCTGCTCCAGAGATTTCTTTTAGAAAAACAGTCACTACTGGCAGGACATTTTAGTGACACAGAATGGGTCACAAACCTTGCTTACTTGTGTGACATTCAACTTGCTCAGCAAACCCAATTTGTAACTTCAGGGAGAATGACATCTGTTTTCAAGTTTGCAGATAATGTGGCTGAATTCAAAGCCAAACTGGAATTATGGGAACGAGGAGTGAACACTAGGGTTTTTGACATGTTTCAAACATTAGCAGACATTTCTTAAAAAAACTGAACCAGGGCCTTCTTTCTCCCAGCTGGTGCATGATCACCTATCTCAGCTTTCAAAAGAGTTTGGACATTTTTCCCAATCAAAAAAGACCCCAGAATCGGGAAAGAATGGATCCACAACCCAGTTGTGAATAAGCCAGGTGAATTGACTTTGTCTGTGCTAAAAGAGGATCAACCGCTTGAGATCACAAATGACAGTGGCCTTAAAGGTATGTTTGAGACAACTTCAAATCCCCCTACATTCTAGACTAAAGTCAAGGCAGAACATCCTGAGATTTCCACAAAAGCACTGAAGAGCCTGCTTTCAATCCCAACATTCTATTTTTGTGAAGCAGGGTATTCTGCAGTGACAGCAATCAAAACGAGATTACAGAGTAGATGAGACATAAGTAACACACTTCAATTGTCACTGTTTCCCATCACCTCCAGATGGGACGATCTAGTTGCAGAAAAACAAGCTTGGGGCTCCCACTGATTCTGCAGTATTGTGACTTGTGTAATTATTTTATTAAACATTACAATGTAATAATAATAGAAATAAAGTACATAATAAATGCAATGTGCTTGAATCATTCTGAAACCATTCCCCCAATCCCCAATCCATGCAAAAAATGTCTTTCATGAAACCAGTCCCTGATATAAAAAAGGTTGGGACAGCCGTATTACAACATCAGACTCAACGTCCAGGACTTGCATTTGTTCCACATATTGATCTTTTTGTTTCAGAGATCTAAGTTTAAGAAAGCCAGGTTACCTGCACACAGACAAACTCCCAACACAAACATACACACACACATACACATACACACACACATACACACACACACACACACACACACAATGTAATGATAAAATAGCAACCAAATAATTCTCATAGACAGCATATAATGGAAGAAGTAGAGACACAAAAGTTTCATTTTTACAGCAATTCGAAACTTGGGAGATAGGGATTTTTTTTAATTACCTCTTTTTTTCTGCTCTCTGAAGGTAACCCCAAAGCTCATTGTTCTCTGTGGCCCTTAGTATTGCCCTCTGGGGTTCCTTCCTTCTCCAATATTCTCTAGGGCCATATTTAAACACAGCATTGAAGACAACACTCACTGCAGTCTGCCTTCTGCTTGTAGAATATTGGGTTCTCAGATATTATTTCAGGTTTGCATTGTCTTTCTCTTTTGACCCAGAATACTGAATTTTTTAATGACTAAATTGGATGTTTTTGTCTGCATACCTCCAGTCAACTTGATATGCCAATAGTCAAACCTACTACTCTTCTCAGACAGGTCTCTATCTCTATCTTTACTGCATATTTTCATTTGTGAAGTCATACTTTCCATCAAAGTTGAGACAATAACCAACTCTCAAACTTTCAAAGAGTTATTTGTTCTCTACAGATATGACAGGGCAGTCATAGGGTGGACAGGATTGGGTGGAATCAGAATTTTCCAGAGTAGATTTTCTTCAGGTAACACATGACCCATACCTCAAACACATACACCCAGTCACTCTTCATAAGAGACTCAGAGTGAGCCTTTGAAAAAGTATACTGAGTTCCAAATATCTGTTAGGATAACTATAGGAAGAATAAACTAGAAGCAGCAGCTCAAAATCTAGTAGCTCAAAGCTAGATGTGGTAGTCCTAAAGAGAAGTTTCAGAAAATATTGTATAGAAATCCATAATTTAAGAGAGTTATAAATGCCGGTTTCTTCACTTGTTTTTATTTTCTAGTCACTTTAAGAATAGTACTGTGCTAGGCACTCTTATAACACCAGTTCTTAGGCCTTTAACTACAAGTTTTTAATTGACTCCTCCAAAATGAGGAGAAAGAGGACATAAATCCATTGCTAGGTACTTTTTGTCTTGCAATATTCTGGTTACCAAAAGCAAAAATTTAAGGGGATAATATATCACATTGAATAATTGAGAAAAAAATTCTTACACTGCAAATCAAGGCAAAATGATTAAGATATTTCTTGAAGACATTCATTTTCCTCCCTACAATTACAATCACTGTGTGTTTCCCTCTTTTTTCTTTATAAATATTTATTGAGTGGTTTACTCTTTGGAAGGGGCAGTGCTATGCAGTTGAGATGAGGAATGCAAAATGCAAACTTTCTTACACAAATGAGAAAACAAGCAGTGTCCAAACAGAGCATGCATTAATTAGGACTAGGCAAGGAACAAAGTGAGGAGGCAAAGAAATTCTCTTGGGGAATCTAGGATGAGCTCACAGAGAATAAACCTAAATTCTTAACCTAGATTTGTAAAGGAAGAGGAGTAAGCAGGTAGAATCCGTGAAGGGAGATGATATCAATGAAACACAATGAGCATGAGAAAACAGACAATGCAAACACAAAATGTATCCAAAGCCCAAAGCCTAACATTCTCCTAAAAAATCTGAGTCCCAGACTGCCTGGCATTGTGAAATATACTACGAGTAATAGACTTTATTCTTCAGCAGGTAGAATGCACTGACTTTTTTTTTTTTTTTTAACTGAAGAGTGGTATGATTACATAAAGAATTTAAAATAATCAACCTCATAGGACTGGAAGATGAATTGCCATGGGAAAATGTTGATAGCAGAAAGGCCAGGCAATTAAAGATGAATACACACAGATCTTAACAAAGACCATGGCTATTTTTGTTCAAAAATCACTTTGGGGAGCTATTTCATGGTTACGATTTTTAAATAAAGGAGTCCTGTGTCATAATTTCACTACAAATGTTAAAATATAACTTTCTGTTTCTACTATGACTCAAAAACAAAACCAAAGCTGCAATGTAGTTTTTATTTGATATACGTCATAAGCCAATTTACAACGATTTTAATAGAACATAAATGGCATATATAAATACACAGTTTCTTTAATTAATTTATATGAGGAAAATATACAAATGTTTTGAATACTTCATGCAAAATATTAAAGCCCAACAAGCAGAAAAGCTTTTAAATTTTCAAATTAACATTTCAAATTCACCTTGCTGTTTCTACTTAAGAAGGACACACAATAAGATGGAAGAAAATGAACTTAAAAACACTCATTTTAAGTAGGGACCTAATCCAGTGATTTTATTCTCCTAATAAATACAACCCCACATAAGGGCTGTCACCATATCCTGTAATAGGCAGCAAGTTTGAGCCAAACTAATTAGCAATAAATCTGCCAGAACCCACTCAAAATATTCTCCTAATTAATCAGAATAAGAATAGATGAATTGAAAAACGTTATTATCTCATGAAAGAAATTTTATCATCAATGGTCTATGTCTATGGTTACTTAACTGATTTGTCTGTCTTTATCCTGGCACACCCATCAGTCTTTGCTTTTCAAGTCAGTTAAAAATGTTCTTCAGATAACCTGGGAGAAAGAGATATTAAAAAGCTTCTAGGAGCACCAAATAATTGTGATTCTTAGCTGGCCTATATTTATTTGTTCAAACATACTTGATTCCAGTAATAAAATTTATTTTCTCTATTCATACACTAAAATAGTTACCTCTGCAGTTCTTTAATCTTTAAAATATTTTTGCTCTTTTAGAACTCTTTCATTTACTTTTTGCTGTTTTGGTTTGTCTATGTAAAAATTTCTTTTAATCTCTTCCTGAACAATTTCCAGTGAATGTTTTCAGAACACTTTCATCTAAATTTTAAATGTCCTTTAAGTGTAGCTAATTAAGCTTCATTAAAGCATAACAATTAAATCTTAACACCAATAATGAGTACTTAATAAAACAAAGACAACTTTTTATTTGAAGATTTGTAAATTGGCTTTCTGTTCTTTTCCAGGCTAAGAAAGCAACAGTCAGCTCTTTATCTTCATATTTGTACTTTTATTACTTTATTCTTTGTTTTTTACGTGATTAGACATCATAATTTTAAGAAAATCTCTGAAGTAAAAATTATCTTTTAAGTTCTCATGAGTCTAGAGGGGGAGGGGGAGATGTAACTTTACAGTAGAGAAGCAGACATACGCTAGCTCAATTTCATGATCAAGACTAACAACAACAGTGAAAATCTTTTTTTTTTTTGAGTTGGAGTCCCACTTGATTGCCCAGACTGGAGTGCAGTGGCCGCTCCCGGCCAACGCAGCCTCAGCCTCGACCTGCTGGGCTCTGGCGATCCTTCCGCCTCTGCCTTCCGAGAAGCCGGAACTACAGGCACGCGCTACCACGCCCGGCTAGTTTTTTTGATTTATTGTAGAGATGAGGTTTCGCCTGCCCAGGCGGGTCTCGAACCCGCGGGCTCAGGCAATCCACTCACCTCAGCCTCCCAAGGCGCGGGATTACAGGCTGAGCCA